>JARQOD010006016.1:0-45048 GCA_033576555.1 Oophaga sylvatica | reverse complement strand
GCCCCATTAACCCCCCCTTTTTAAAGCTGCATCGGTCATCATTCATGAACTGTAGTAGCGACGGCCCTCATTCAGAACCAGCAATATCTTGCTTCCTCTTGCCTATCTTGAGGACGCGTCAACCTTATAACTGTATTTTTGAGAAATGTGGCGCCCCAGAGGGTCCATCACCACAGGGTGTGCACCCCACTCCCGGTAAGGGAAGAACCCCTTAGACTCCACACTTGCATGCAACCGCCATATCAGCTGAGTATATGGATTACCCTCGGGAGGATGGTCTGACCCAACTGGTTAGTAAGAAAGTGAGAAAGAGTCCAAGGCACGGATGTGATTATCCCACCGTGGCCCTACCGAGAAGGAAGGACCAGGCCATCAGGGAACGGCCCCCTAGACTAGTGGGAAAGCTTCAGGCCCTGCTAGTAAAGCCGACGCGGTGATCACTTTATGGGTCATTGCTCACCACCGCAGCATCCCCGGAAGGGCTAAAAGGCCAAGGGAGGTACAGAATTCATCTGTTACCCGACAGGACCGCAACTTCTTGGTCGAAGATGCTTTGAGGTTCTAGGAAAAGGAGGGAAAAGCACAGAGGGGAAGGGCCAGGAAAGGACACCCTGAAGGGGAGTCTTGGGGCAATTGACCGCACCGGGTTCTGGAAACCCTCCCCGGGGACCGTACCACGGGCATCTGTCTTGTACAACAACTGTGAGTAAAAAACCCTAAACTGCTCTGACTGCCCAGAATTATTCCCACGGACGCACATTCCTCCTGCACTTCAAAGACCTTTCTACACGACACCCGGTGGAACCCCTACACCCCCACCAGCCCGTGCCACCACCCACAGACCCAGTGGTTGAGTCGATGACCCTGGTGCAGGCAAGTGCCCGTGCAGGAAAGGTCCTGTGCTGCACAGCCACAGGTGGTGTCTCAGGTACTGCCCTGAAGCAGCGAAGCATAAAAAGACAAGTAAGCATGACTGTTAAAGTTTAAATGGTTTTCTACTTCATGAACTTTGTGCTATGGACACTGTAGCCCAAAACTTTTGTGTAAATAGTTTTTGCATTTTCTTAAGGTGCCCCTTTCTTGGTTTTACGTAAGCTCTTACAGTATATTTCTGTAAACCTACTCAGAAGACAAAAACCCTAGGTGTGGCTGAAACAGGTTTTGAAGGACCGTTAGGTCTTGCAGCCCACCCAAGACCAACGTTGGAGTTTGGGCAGGCCCCACAAGCACAAGTTTAAGAAACTTAAACCAACCCGGGGTTTTGCCTTACAAGAATTTTTAAGTGAAGTAAATGCAACCTGTAGTGTGCATTGCAAATGATCGTCACGGTTGCAATTTTGATTCTCACAGCTGAGCTGCTTTTCTTTGGTTTGGCAGCTAGGGAGTTAATTCTGTCTTGCCGGTGCTGGGACGGGTGCAGTTTCTCCCGGCTGAATTGATTATTTTTTGATTGGTTTCCTTTAAATTCCTGGTTGTCGCTTGGGGGGTTGCCTGAAACCTTCAGCAGACCACAGTTGGAATATCTGTTAGATTTAGTTTGAGCTCCAGTTGTTCTAACCAACTTGGTTAGATTTATTTCCCAGACCATTTATGTTCCTTTGGTGTTTGGTGTGTATGCAAGGAGTGTTTCCTGTCGTCTTATATGTCTAATCTGTGTATTTGTGAGATCACCCATATCCCTTTGGTGGTAGTCGGATCCTTCTTAGGATGATTACAGGTTCAGGGTCTGAAGGAGACAGGGTTGGTTGGAGATTTTGGACCTCTGAACCATTATCATACCTCCAAGGTGGAGGGAAGTTAGGACCCAGTTTAGGGTCAGGTTAAATCCCGCCACCTCTTTCCTGTTTCAGCTACAAGTCCTCAAGATTAACCGATTTCAGCAATACGTGTCATAATCTTTCTATACTTACAGCTGAGTTGTAACTAGTTTTGTATAGAGGTTGTTCCTGTATTAATAGTTTACTGAATTGTAACAATCATTAGCGCGTACATTTTCACTGGCCTTAAAAATTATCTCCAGTTACCATGGATCCCATAGCCCACGGGCTCTTCGTGCAGGGATTATCCAGGAGCGACGGAATTAATCCAAATTTTGTCTCCCCTGGAGCAAACCAAGTTGAACCAAAGTGCTCTCCCGGCGGTTTCATGGTGGGCAGACAAATTTTTTCACCTTCCGGGAGGCATGTAAATTGTATTTTGGCTTCGGCCTCGATCATCAGGAGGTGAGCAGAGAGGGGAAAATTGTTATTCACTTCTGCAAGGGGACCCCAATCCTGGGCATTTCCCTTCCCGGGATCCCCGGTCTATTTCTGTAGATAATTTTTTAGCCCTGGGATTGGTATATGATGACCCAGATGGGTCTCTCTTGCTGAACAAAATTACTAAGATACGCAGGGGATCGTCCGGCAGAGGAATTGCTTCTGAGTTTTCGTAGAAGGGCCCAGATCTCAGGGAAGACCCACTCTTGGAGCCATTTTGTATGGGTTTTGATAAATTAAAAACGTTTTGGCTCAGTATGAGTCCCCCTTCTCGGGTGCTAGGCCTTAGCTATCCGTACTGAAGACGCTTCGGGAGAGGGGGGTAACCCCACTCCCTGTTGTTTCTCCACCAACCACAAAGTCCCTTATGTTGGGTTCCCCTTGTCGTTCGATGAGCCTATGCAGTTGGGAGGGAATCATTTCGTAGGAGGGGATTGGCGGTCCCGCAGGACTAGAAATTTTTTTCTGCGGGAAAGAGGGACTTTTGTTGGAGAATGTCCATCCCGTGCCTTGTTGAGCCAAAAAGTCGCCGGAAAACTGTTAATCCCAGGTTTGGGTGGACGACAACCTGGAGTATGTATTTCATCCGCCAGTTCTTCTCATTCCTTGACCAGGAGGGGTATTGGTACGAGGGGAGGATTTCTTTTTTGATAGTGGTTCCGGGCAATTGGTTGCGCCTTTTGCTCAGGCTCAAGGTATGCTCTGAGGTATTGGTCAAACGATCCCTATATTCTCCATTGACGCCAAGGCCTCTCCCCGGGCCCAAGGTACTTTGTTCATGAGGTCCATAACAAATTTATATTCGGGTAGGGGCGATACAAGGGAACAATAATCGTTAGTGTTTTTGGAGGGTCTACCTACCCCATTGTTTGGGACTTCCTTGGTTGGTTAAACATAACCCTTGATTAATTGGCTTCCAGGAATAACCAATGGGGGGAGTTTTGCAAAAGCAACTGCATGAACACAGTAACAGTGGGTTGTGCCTAGTACTTGCCTCCTTTTTTTGGAGGTTTTGGGGATGTTTTCTCTAGGAGGGGTGGGCAGGAGTTGCCTCCCATCGCGTGTATGATGCTCTATTATCTCCCTGTGCAAGTGGCCTAAAGCTAGGTTGTATAATTTTCTGGTCCTGGAGGCAGGAAGAAAAATTATATTTTCTGAAATTGGCCAAAGGGCAATAACCTTCATCTTCCCCAGACCGCGGGGTTCTTCTTTGTGGAAAAGAAAGATGGAGGGCCTACGCCCTTGCTTGGATTTCCGCGAATTAATCGGATTTACGTTCGAGTCCGTATCCATCCCCCTTATTCCTGTCTCTTCATCAAATTGTTGGCGCCAAATGGTTTTTTCCCAAATTGGAACTCGGGGGGCGTATAATCTGTTAGGATAAAAAGGGGGAGAGTGGAAAAACGGCGTTTAAACACGCCGGGGGACTTATGAAAACCTTCAGCCTTTTGGTCTGAACGCACCAAGTATTCCAACATTTTGTAATGCATTTTCGTCCCTTGGGGGCTGTTTGTGGTTGTTATTTGGAGACATTTTAATTTTAAATCGCCAGTTTGTGTCTCACAGGAGCAGTGAACAGGTGTTGCAGATCTTGCGAGACAATAAAATACGCCAAATGGAGAAGTGTGATTTGCCGTACGGAACTTCAGTTTTTTGGGTTTTTTTTGGTGCACCTCCGGTTTCCGTATGGACCCTGAAAGGTGAGAGCAGGCTTTGAATGGGATCACCAGGGGATCTTAAGGCTCGCAGCGTTTTTTGGGGTTTGCTAATAACCCAAATTTATTTGTAATTTCTATCTGCGTCAAACCTCTCACGACATGACAAGAAAAGGGCGGATTTTTCTAAATGGTCGGACAAAGCTTGCCAAGCCTTTTCCTCTTTGAAAGAAAGTTTTGCTTCGGCCCCTCTCATCCAAACCAGATCTCCAGCCGTTCTTGTGGAGGTGGAGCGTCTGGTAGGGGGGGTGCAATATTGTCCCAGGTCCGTCCCCTGGTAAATGGCATCCTGGGCGCTTTCTTTCTAAAAATTGTCGTCCGCCGAAAGGAAAATTTGAAATCCAATGGGAACTTTTGGCCATTAAATTGGCTTTTTGAAGAATGGCGTCACTTTTTTGGAGGGGGCAGCCCCCCCCGGTTACCGTTTTACTGATCACAAGACCTTTTGATTTGGAATCCGTAAGCGTCTGAATTCCAACAAGCTCGATGGGTCGTTTTTTTTTACCAGGTTTTAATTTTGTCGTCACTTTATCCCCCCGGGGCAAGAATGAAAGGCTGATGCCTTGTCTCGCAGTTTCCCAGGGGCCGGGAAAACGGATGACCCAGCCCTACCTTCAGGAGGGGTGGTATGTCGCTGTATTTTCGAGTTGAGGGGAGGTGTTAGGGCTCAGGGGGACGCCCCTCAGGACCTCCAGGGAGACTGTTTGCCCCAAAAACTGTTGAGAAAAAAGGGGTTTTGAGGCACTCATAATTCTGCTCTAGCAGGACATCCGGGGTAAGGCACTTAGACCCCCCCTTTTTTCTCGCCGGTTTTGGTGGCCAATGCTAATAAGAGTTATAACTTTTTCGCGTCATGTGGGGTGTGTGCTCGCTCTAAAACCCTCATACCCGTCCGTCTGGGCCCTTTTACCCTTGAAACTTCCCCGGAGCCCGGACTCATTTATCATGGACTTCTTACGGACCTTCCCCG
The DNA here is from genome assembly GCA_033576555.1 of Oophaga sylvatica. Lineage (NCBI taxonomy): Eukaryota > Metazoa > Chordata > Amphibia > Anura > Dendrobatidae > Oophaga > Oophaga sylvatica. The sequence continues at coordinate 40,105 of JARQOD010006016.1, read as the reverse complement.
TGTCAGGGAATACTGTCATACTGGTGGTTGTTGACAGGTTCAGTAAATGGCACATTCGTTGCTCTTCCTGCACTCCCAAAGCAAAACTCTGGGGCAGGTGTTCATTGGGAGCGTTAGACTTCAGGTTCCTTCTGTGTGGTGTCAATAGGGGGTCTCAGTTTGTGTCCAAATTTTGGAGGGCATTTTTTCTCGGGGGATGCAATTGTCATTTTCCTCGGCTTTTCATCCGCAGACCAATGGTCGACAGAGCGTCAATCAGAGCAGAACAATCTCCGGTGTTTTGTCTAGAGAACCAAGAGGACTGGTCTTCTTTCTTGCCTCTGGCAGGTTCGCTCTTAACAACAGGCGGACGAGTCCACGGTAGTCCCCGTTTTTTGGGGCTATGGTTCCTCCCCAGTTTTGTACTTTCAATGGGGGGGGGGGCCCTTCGGGGTTCCGGGAGGGCGTTTCTCGTCGTCACTTGCTTCTGTGTGGAGAGGTGAATTGAAAATCTGAGTGGATGGGGAACCGTTAAAAACATGGGCTGTGGAGGAGAGTTTTGGTCCAGATCTGAATGTGACGTCTGGTATGGTTGTCACCGGAATATAAAACTTAAATTGCCCTCCTAAACTGGTCCCAGATTCATGGGCCGTACAGGATCAGTTCCATAATTAATCCGTGGATTTGCTGGACCTCCCTCCTATTTAAAATTTCATAAAGTTTCCACAAGCATTACTTAAAAGGTAGTGGCACCAGTCATACCGTCACCCCCCTACCTCCTCCTCCAGTGTGGTCAACGGTAATTGGAATTTCAAGTATCAAAGATCATTGATCAGCGGAATCGCGGCCCTTCGTACTGGTGCATTGGGGGGGTATGGTAAGGAGGGACTGGGTCCCGCTCTGATGTTAACCCCAGATCGTTTGGTTCGGACCTTCCACAAACTCACCCGGGCAGGGGCCTGGCCTGAGGGTCCGGGGCCCCCGTAAAGGGGGGGTACTGTCAGTGTGCTTGCCACGAAGATTGCGGTTGACATTTTGACTTCTCACAGCGAGTGCTGTTTCTTTGTGTTTGGCGCTAGGGATTTAATTCTGCTGGCCGGTGCTGGGCGGGTGCAGTTTCTCCCGGCTGCAATTGATTTTTGTTGATTGGTTTCCTTTAAATTTCCGGTTGTCTGCTTGGGGGTTTGCCCCGTGAAACCTTCATGCAGACCACGAAGGAATGAATTGAAACTTTATTGGGCTCCTTATTTGTTTAAGTCAACTTGGTTAGATTTTTTTCCCAGACCATTTTATTTCCTTTGGTGTTTGAGTGGTATCAGCGAGTGTTATCCTGTCTTCTTATAGTCTAATCGTGTATTTAGCTGAGATCAGCCCTTCCCTTTGGGGTAGTCAAGGATCCTTTTAGGACTGATTTACAGGGTTCAGGGTTGATAGGAGACAGGGTTGGTTGGAGACTGGACCTCGAACCTATCAGTACCTCCAAGGGAGGGTTAGTTAGGACCCCAGTTTGGGTCGGTTAGACCCGGTCCCCTTTTCCTGTTTCAGCCTCAAGTCCTCAAGATTAATCCTAGTTCAGCAATATCGTGTCAGGTAAATCTATTCTATACTTACAGCTGAGTTGCTATACTAGTTGTTGTATAGAGTGTTTTCCTGTATTAATAGTTTCTGACATTGTATACATAACATTAGACAGCGTGAATAAAGCATCAATGCGGCGTGGCAGGAGGCGATCACCTGTGGCATGCTGAGGGGTTATAAAGCCCAGGTTGCTTTGTAGCATCTTCAGCTCGTTGCATTGTTGGGGCTATGTCGCCATCTTCCTCTGAAATACTCCATATTTCTTTATGGGGTTAAGGTCAGGCGGTTTGCTGCCAATCAAGCCAGTGATACTGTTTTTTTGTACACCAGGTATTGGTACTTTTTGCGTGTGGACAGGGGCCAAGTCCCTGCTGGAGAATGACTTTCCCATCTCCAAAAAGCTTGTCAGAAGGGAACTTGAAGTGCTGTAAGATGCCTGTAAAGCTGCGCTGACTTTGGTCTTGAAAAACACAGTGGACCTACACCCAGATATTGGCTCCTCTACCTTTGATTGTGGGCTCAAGGATGGTGCCTCTCCTGTCACTTTTTCATCTGAAAGATGAAACCACAACGTAACTTATGAATACTGGAAGAAAACCCACAAACACCAAGAGAGAGGGACAGGTAGAGGCACCATCCATGAGCCCTTCATCCCAACCAGGTGTCATATCTGCCAGACCCAGGATACACCCCATGCCATTTTGCCAAAAAATGCAGCGATCCACGAAGTATGCACAACCGGAATGATCTCTGGGCCCGTGATGGAAAATAAAAGCAAAGGGGAGCATTCTGGCCTATCATGAAAGAAACTTTCAAGCTTCCGCAGAATTGGATGTGCACCCGGGATCAGGGCCAAAGCTAATTGAGCAGCTCAAGAGGGGGCCCAAAAAGGCGACTAGCAGGACAAAGCTCTCAGCCTACAGACATATCAAGACAAGACAGAGTCTGTGGAGAAGTTCCATGACAGAGGATGCAATGTTTAAGATTTGGGCCTCATTCCCATGATCAGACACACAGGGATGTTGGCACAGCTTTTGTACATGGACTGAGAGAACCAATCAGAAGCCACGAATACCGGCCTGATACACGTAAAAACATGGATACCCTGTGATGGATGTCCATTGTTACAACGTGGTGGTTTGGGTCATTTCCCAGAACCGGGGCGAACACCGACTTCGCCCAGAAGAAGAAGAAACACAAAACTGAAGAAACCCATCCATAGGACAGGAGCACACCAAGTCCACAGGGAACCCCACCAGTGGGACCAATATCCTAAGAGTGGATGGCTAGTCAGTCTTTTCTTGTGGAACCCGCAACCCACTATCTACAGAACTTCTGCGTCCTGCATGGGAATTGATGTCAATCGACATTCCCGATTAGAAGCCCCTGACGTGTGGACTCACCAAACACCCCATGTCCCTTTGTTGTGTCAAAGACCACCCCCAACCTATTGGGATGGCCTACTGCAGAAGCGAAAAGCGACCAAGTTTCCGGGAAAAGAGGGCCGACACTTTCTTCAACCCCTGACCCAAGAAAAACAGGAACCCAAACAACCACACTGCAGCCCATCCAGGAGGGCGGACTAGTACCAAAAGCCCTCCATCACCCAGAGTCAAAAATGCTCTGCAACGAAGGTCTAAGTGAACCGCCTAAGAAAGGGCCCCTGAGAACTTTGAATTGGCCAGGATATTCAACCAAGAAGGACCCTACTCGCTTCATGGAAGGAAAACCTCTCGGGCTCCAAACCAGAGGTTCATCTTTGCAAGCACCGGAGGTGCCCCCCTGCAATCAACCATTCCCCCCAGCCCTAGCCGGCAAAAAGGCCATCACTCTTCAAACTTTGCGAAATCGACCTGAGCCCGTGTGAAAAAAGCACCGGTGAAGGAGACATCCTAACAAAAGACCCCCTGTGCCAAGCAGGTGTAACACAGTGACTGCCTTGGTGAGAACAAGAAAGCCAGTGGTGTCATTTCATGATTGGATCCTAGTAGAGGCTTTTTTCCCGCCGCCTGTGCCGGGAGAGGGAGTCCCCTGCCGCTAGTGAAGGACAAGGCCAAACTGGGCTGCCTCGCCCTCGGAATCAATACCGCTTTCCACAGTGAAGAAAAAACTGTAAAAACCCCACTGAGTTCAGAATGGGAAAGGCCTGGGGCCGTGAAAGGGGCTACGATTTGAAACCCTAACGGCGAACCCGCCAATCTGCCTCAGAAGTCCCGTCACCGCAACGGTATTCACGGTGGGCAACCGGCCAGTTTCCCTTTTTCATGTCCCCTCCACCGGGTGACCGCCTGCCTCACGCACCAGGCAGTACATATGGACAGTGTTGCCTCAAGGTGCTCAGAACAAAGCCCTTCAAGTTTCACCAAGACAATGTCCTCCACCTCGCAATGGATTGCCAGAATAACAGGGTCACTCTTCTACAACCGGGATGACCTTCTCTTTTGTTGGTTGACATCGAACCTGCCAGCCATTCGTGTTCCTTAGGAACACAACCAAGATCTGGAAGAACAAAAGTCCCAGTGGGTCAAAGCAAGTTACACCCTGGGACAAGTATTCCCACCAGACGAAACCCTGTCAAATGAGGAAGACCACTGTGGAGAAGATGGCTCCCTAACAACTCCGAAGATGCGCAGGCCTTCCCTGGTCTAGTGTCGTATTGCAAACCTGGATCCCTGATGCTCATCCAAGCAGCCTCTGTGCTTGAAACAACCAACCCCGCCCTTTATCGGAGCAGCCTTAACCCATTCAGGAGATGAAAGAACCCACAGTCTTAGCCCAATACCAGGCCTACCTGACTACGAGAAGCCTTTCCTCTACCTATGGAAGAAAGAAGGTCAGGCATGGGTCCTGTCACGGATTCAGGGGGAAAACAGAGACTTTTAGGCTGCCTCTCAGCCCGCTTGGATCCATTGCAAGGGAGCACCCTCCTGCCTGAAGGCAGTATCTCACAACACCTTCCTGGAAAGATGCTGCATCCCTTTCTTGGACAAGCCACTGGAAACTCTCACTACATGCATCTTGGCAACCTCATCAACTCAACCAACAAAAACCTCCCCACCGCCAACATCTTTGTGGGCCCTATCGCCTTTGTCTCACATGTCACCGTCCCAGCCTACAGTCCTATCCCGGCCACTCTACTCCCACCCCAAGGGGGGAAACAATATGGGACTTTCAGAACAAAAACAGAATTTATCCTCTACTTGGATGGCTCCAGATTTGCAGAGAGAAGAATTTTTCCCACAGGAAGTCAGTGCCAGCAATCAAGAAATCCTGTTAAAGTCTACACCAGCCTGTCAGCCCAGAAAGCAGAACTAAGCACTGACGAAAGGCCTGCCAATGGCAAAGGCAAGACTACAAACTCTACACCGACTACAGTGCTCGCATGGCAAGCCACGATTTTGGGGGGCCCCCATCGGGCTGCAAGGGACTTCATCACAGCAAACGGGACAACCGTGAAGCATCATGGACCTTCAGGACCTGCTGGGTGTACACCAATTTCCAAAAGGGTGGCCATTTGAAAAATCAAACAGAACAGAAGGGGCGGAGGCAATAACAGACCGCATGGCAGCCAAAAAAGCGGCGAAAGGAAACAACGGAGAGGTGGGAGAGGTCGTAGAGCCGGACGGTACTACAAACTGAAACAAGAAAGGACAAAAAGACGTCCTTCGATCTGCTCAAGAAGTTGCAAACCAAGCTCCAAAAGGGAAAGCTAAAATGCGAAAAAACAACACTGAAGAAGGAAGCTTCAACATGGATAAAAACCCCCCTGCCTACCACAAAGTATGCACCCAGGGTCCAATGGGCACAGGACCAACCCACATATCAAAAACACAGATGAATGACCGATGGGTGCTTATGGTTCCTTAGGGATCTCCCCCAACACCAAATTCCCAGCAGCGCGCCTGCGTCAAATGAAGCCTGGATGTGTGGAACAAAGTCCCCCTCACCCATTGGCAAGACCACTCTACCGCTTCAAGGATCCAGATACCACATCCGATATCGCCAAGTGAAGGATTCAAATACGCCATTGGCCCCCAAAGAAGTTTTTCAAGATGGACAGAACCCCTTCCAATCACAAAGATACTGCAAAGAAGCTACTTTCGGAAAATAGTGTGGATATGGGGTTCCAGAAATTAAGAAAGTGATAGGGTCCCGCATTCACAGCAAATTGAACAAGAGATCGGTTAGCTAGGGTCAGATTGGCCTACACACTCCTTACCACCCCAAGCAGCAGGAAGGAGAAAAAACTGACGAACACTTAAGAATGGATGCAAAAAATTCCCAAAAAAACACACTCCCAATTGCACGTTTAGCGAAGCACCTCCCGAGATCCAAAAAGCTGTCACCGCGAAATTTGTTTTGGGTTGTCCCAAGTTAGGGCATTCTTCCCTCAGCAGCAAATATCAAAATGAAATCTTTTTCTTAGAATTGAATTGTCAAAAACTAATGTCCATTCCGAGTTTTTCTCTTCACTGCCAGATCCAACCAGTGTCCGGTACCACTCCTTAAACCAGGAGACGGGGTTGGGAAAAAAGTTGGAAAGAAAACTCGATCCTAGATTTGTGGTCCTGTCCAAACCCCAGATGACACCAACCTCTGTGAAACAGGGGAAAGCCTGCTTGGTCCATATGCATTGCAAGGAAGCTCCCGACCGAGGACACCTAAGCCATGAAGGTGTGGGTGCTCTGACGACCGGACAGTGACCTACCTTGAAGAATACCACTTTTTCTGAACATGCAGTTGAATAAAGAACTATGTTGCAAACAAGAACCCTCTAGGGACAGTCCTCCTGACCGCCCAAATTTTCGAAAAGTCGTACGGTAGGGGAGGCATGTACAGGCAGTCTCAACCCGCGGCAGCAAAAAAAGATTGCAGCACTTTTGGGGCGGAGCAGGTTTTTAGGGCAAGTTGTATCTAGGGGGACTGTCATGGAAATAATATGTATTACGTATTCAATGTATATTCATATATAGCTTACATTAGATAGCCACTTGCTAAAAATCCTGTGCCAGCAATTATGCCTATAATCAGTTTCTTAAGACCCCTGGCTATCTCATAGGGACCTTTTTTACCAAGGATAAGAAACAGAAAGGTGTTCGGAAAGTATCTATTGTTTTTTTTTATATCATCAGAATGCTGGGCAAAGAACAAACAATAAATTGCACTTCAGCCCTTTTATCATAATTATCATACTTACATAAAACAGCCAATAATCCCAGCTTTTAATTGTATTTAATTGACTAACCGCCCCTTTTTGTTTAAAAGTAAAACCTTGATTGAATAATAAACGGGGGTCTTGACGAACTGCTTCGACCTTCCGTTGTGGACATTCCTCCTTTCGTTCGGCCTCAAAAAGACAATTAGGTAAAATTTAACGGCTCCGCAAACCTTTAAGGAAATTTATCCAATAATTTTTCCAAACAACTTCACACTAACCTGGAAATCGCGTCCCAAGTCGGAGGAAGAGTGGGAGGCCACACCAGCTGCTGGGGTCTAGTAAGTCTCCACCTCAGTGATGGTTTGGGGAGCCATTCACTGCTGGTGTAGGTCCACTGTGTTTTTCAAGCCAAAGTCAGCGCAGCCTCTACCAGGACATTTAAGAGCCTTCATGCTTCCCTCGCCAACAAGCTTATTGGAGATCAAATGTCTTCTCCACAGGACTTGGCACCTGTCCCATGAAAAGACCAACACCTGGTTACAAACAACAGTATCACTGTGCTTGATTGTCCGCAAACTCCCTGACCTTAACCCCTAGAGAATTTGGGTTTGTTAAGGAAGTGAGGACACAGATCCAACAATGCTTTTGTTAGCAGCCTTCAGCTCGTCTGAAACCCCGGGCTTCCATAACCCTCAGCGTCCACAGGTATCGCCCCATGCCACCCGCATTGAGCGTAATTGTGCAAAAGGAGCCCGACCAAGTACTGAGAGCATTTACGATCATACTTTCGTACCCCCAAACAATTTCGATTTTAAATAATTTTTTCAACTAGGTTATAAAGTATTCAAATCTACTGAATAAGATTTTGGGGTTTTTCATTGGTTTAAAACCCTAATCATCAACATTACCGAAATAAACTTGAAAATAGATCACTCTAGTGAATGACTTATTAATAGACATGTGTGTAATGCTAATAAAGATCACTCTGTTTTAATGGGACTATAGAATAATACCTTTGTTGTTAAATGACATTTTTAATATTGAAAGTCCCTGTGTGTATGCTATAGAATAGTCACTTGTGTGAATGGTAAATCCTTTGAAATTTACACTCTGTGTGAATACTCTATAGAAAGATCACTTTGTGTTTAAAAATCTCTTTTATAAAAAATCCCTGTGTGTAATATCTCTATAGAAAGATACTCTGTGGTAATGACTCATAGAATAGATCCCACTGTGTGTATGCTCTATGAAAGATCACCTTGTTTGTTTAAATTTCCTCTTTAAGAAAATAGATCACTCGTTAAAGACTCTATATAATAGATCCTGTGTTAATGGCTCATAGAATAATCCTCTTGTGTAATGACTATAGAATGTCACTCTGTGTGTAAATGGTCCTAAAATAATCACTCTTGTGTAATATCCTTAGAAGTCACTCTGTGTGTAAATGACCTATAGAATAGATCCTCGTGGTAAGACTCTATAGAATGATCCTCTTGTGTAATGTCTCTATAAAAGATCCTCTATGTGTAATCTCTATAAAATAGATCACTCTGTGAATGATTCTATGAATGATCCGTGGTGTAATGACATATAGAATAATCACTCTGTGTAATGATTCTTAGATCCTGTGTGGTAATGCTATATAGAATAGATCCTGTGTGTTAATGCTTATAGAATAGATCACTTTGTGTTAATGACTAATAGAATAGATCCCTCTGTGTGTAATGTTCTATAGAAAAGATCACTCGTGTAATTTCTTTAAAAATAATCCCCTTGTGAAATGACTATAATATAGTCGCCTTGTGTAATGTCCATAAAAGAATCACTCGTGAATGTTTTTGAAAGATCACTCTATTTGTAAATTCTATGAACAATCACTCGGTTTAATGACTGTGAGAGTGCTGTGCTGGAATTGTGTCCCATCTTTTTTTTTGTACTGCTGAAAGCCCCAAAGCAAAGCCCCCCCCCTTCCCCTTTGCAGCTCTCAACTTTCCACCAACCCCCCCCAGCCTGCACTCGGCAGTGGAAGTGGCTGCCCAGTGCAAAATTTTCCCGCTTACCGCAGGGCCCCATTGTCGCAATGTGCTGCTCCTACACTACAGCCATTTTGGAGACTGCATTCTGTTTTGGTTAATAACAGGTGGGAGCGTCCGCTAGAAACACGAAGTATGTTGTGAAACAGCCCTGACAGGCAACGGTCCCGTGGTACTGGTAAACCCCTAACTCCAACGAACCCCAGAAATGGAATTTCGGATGCCCTAAAACTGCCCACCCGCGTGTGGGCTCATTTGAAAAAGTCATTTAAAAGTAAGATCTTGATAGGTCTGCCATTCTTTGCGGGTTCTCAGGAGATTAAGCTCCTGATAACTTTCAGAACTCCAACCATCCTTTCAGCAAGAGGAGAACCCTGGTAACTCCACCCCGTTTATGAGGTCACAGCCCAGGTCTAAAGGCAGGGGCCAGGTATTCTGCCCGATCTGCCCTGGACACCAGACTTATAGCAGCTCGTGATGCGTGGATGTGTCCCCTCCCCCGACCCAGCTGCCTAAAGATTAAGAACGAAGTTGATCTTCCTTATTTAACCCCTTTTATTTTCTTTGCTTGTACATAACTAATGCCTCAGCTTGTTACATCTTTTTTATTTGTAAACTGCCTGCTTTTTAAGGAGTAAACCTATAAATTTATTAGTTTGTCTTCCGCCTAATAAACGAATTTGCACGTCCTGGATATGCACTGTTTGGGGTTGCTACGGACCCTCTTGAAAATGTTTCAAAACCGTAGTGGGGCAGCTAAAAGGAGGGGTGTAAAGTGTTAATTCTATTGGGTGACGCTGGCCAGTGACGGAGCGGGGTTTTATAAGGTACTCCGGCTGCACCAGGATAATTATAATTCCCCACTGCGTGTGCCCAAACCAAAACCCAAGTGACCCGCTGGCACCCAATTAACCTAGGGCGTTCCCGATGCCTGGGGTTAAGGGGGGGGGCCGAGAGTTCAAGTTCCTAAGTGGAAGTGGGATAATTAAAAATCCCTGCAGTTTCTGGGTCGGACGGCAGCAGCCGCGTTGTGTGGTCGCGTTTCGTCACTTTGCGGCACGGAGGGATCACAGGCCGTGATACCCCGGGCTACCGTGTGGCGCCGTGGCCCTATCATCAACATTTGGGGACGGTGGGTTATAGAGCATTAGTGATTGGGGTTTTACAATTCATTCCTTCACTAAAAAAATTGCCGGTTCTTCAGCGACCCTCAACTAAATTTTTTGGAGAACAGACTCAGTGTTTATTTGTCCTGAGCAATTGTGTGTACTTCGGTTACCCCCCCTTTCTTTGTTTTTCTATTCTATCTTTTTTTTGGCAAACATGGCTAAAGGGGGCCAAGTTGGAAAAACTAAAAAAAGGGGGGAATTTGCTGGAATATGTTTTTTCCCGGGGGCCCTTGACCCCAGGGCCCAAAAAACCAAAGCTCACTAAAAAAGGGCCCCTGATGTCACAGGACCCCCCGGGGAGACGAGGAGGGCAAGCCCCGGCCCAAAAAAAGGGGGGGGGGCAAGCAGGGCCCCAAAAAACCCTGGGGGTTTTCCCCCCAGGGGGGTTTAAACCCTTTAAAACCTGCAGGGGCCCCCTGGAGGAACTCCCCACGACAACCGAGGGGAGCGCCAAAAGCTGTTTCCAATCCCCCCAGGAGGCCCGCCCCGAGCGCCAAGCCCAGCAAAAAGGCGGGGGAGCCCCCGAGCGGGGGGCTGAAGACCCCCCCCGGCCCGGGAAACCCCCCAACCCCCAGAGACCCCCGGGGACTGGAGGGGGGTCCAGGGGGGGAAATTGCCCCCAAAGCCCAGAGCGGGGGTCCCGCAGCATCGACCCCCCAACCCCCGGCCGGGGGCACTTTCCCGGGGGAAAAGGGGGGGAGACTTCCCACTTTTCTGGGGCCCCTTTTGAGAAAGTCTGCAGACCGTACCGGTTTGCCTCCGGGGACCAATGGGCCGGTCCCTTTTCCCCCCCGGGAAAAAGGGAAAAGCTTTGGAGGCTTTGTTCCCTCCGCCATTTTAAACCCCAGTGACTATGGGGGCCCCCCAAGCGGCCCCGACCCCCAAGTACCAGAAAAAACCCCCGGAGGACCCCGAAAGACTTTCCGGAACCCCAAAACGTGGCCCCACAGGAAGTTAAGCGATGTGGTAAAAAGGACTAAGAACCATTTTAAAACCAGTGGATCCAGGGACTGTCAGTTGACCCTTTTTTGAAACCGGGGACCGATGATCAAAACCCCATTCCGCATCGGCCCCCACTGGGTTTTCCGACAGTTCCCCCTTCCCCAAAAAACCGGAGGGCCGCGGTCAAACAGCCCGGATCCCGGGGACAGCTATGGGCCAACCCCGGAAAAAACCGAGGGGGGGAACCGGGGGTCCCCCCCCGCTGGGGGGGGGGGTAAGCCTGCAACCAACCCCTTTTCCCCGGCCCCAGGTCCCTCTGGGGCATTTCCCCCTTTTGGGGCCACCCCCAAGGCCTACATCAGACCCCCCAGGGGTTTCTCCTTTAAAGGGGGGGGCACTTTTAGCGCCACCTGTCCGGAGAGGCAGAAGAACCCCCCCCCAAAAGGCCCCGGGCCAAAAAGCCTCTGTTTTTTTTGGTGGGGGGTGTTTTGGGGGGGGTTTTATCCCCCAAGTGCGCCCGTCCCCGTGGGGGCCCTTCCCCCACAGGCCTAAAGGGGCACGGGGGGCTCTGAACGAACCCCTTCGACCCAACTGGGGGCCCCCCGAAGAGTTGATTCCCGGGGGGAAAACCTTAATGTCAAGGGATTGGGGGGGGCCACTACCCCTTGGATAGCCCGGCCGGTTTTTTGACTGGGGGCCGGGAGCGGGGGGAAGGAGGTGGGGGGGTCTGAAAAACCTGCCCCGTGTTTTTTTGGGGAAAAGATCTGGGGAGGATGGGGGGGGGCTTTTTATGTCCCTGACACCCCTTTCCCCCAACTGATGATAAGGTAAAATTTAAAACCCCAAGTTGAAAATTGTGATGAAGGGAAACTGATTGTGTTAACCCCCTAATGCTTTCGAAGTGGAGCAACTGATAACCTTTCTTTCCCTAGGGGTGATGTTGATAGTGATGTATCTGTTTTCCCTCTGAATCGTTAAACCCTTTCCTGAAGTGGGGGATGTTCCACAGGTACAGGAGCTTTTTTCCCCTTTTCCTGCGGAGTGAACGGCCCGAAACCCCTGCAGGGGCAAAAGACATGCCCAAGGAAAAGGGGGGGGGGATGGGAACCGGGGGAAGGTGAGCCAGGGACACTGACCCGTGCCCCCGAAAGGAAATGGCCCCCCAATTTCACTGCTCCTGAAAAAGTTGGGGGTGGAAGGGGGGGGAGCCCAAAGGGAGGCTTGGGGCTATTAAAAACCCCGGGGGGGCTGAATTTGTAGCTGCTTTTTCCCCCCAGTCAGAGTGCCCGGTCGCAGGTACCCCCCCCATCTGGACCCCCCCCCGCTACAGGGGAAAAATGAACCGAGGGGAAAACCCCAACCGGGCCCCCCGGGGGCCCCGTGGGGAAGGGGGAAACCCGCGTCCTTCTGGGGGCCTCCAGCCAGGAGTTCCCGGGGCCCTCGCCTCCCCTGCGAGCCTGGGAAAACTTGAGGCCACCTCGCCGAACGCCCACCCCCCCTGAATGAAAAGGAGAGGGTTTTTTTGGGGAAAAAGGAAAAAGGGTTTAAAACCCGGGGGCAGTACCCGGAATTTCCCAAAAAAGGGGGGTTGAAGGGGAAAAAAGTGGTGTCCCGCACCATTTTTCCAGGTGGTTTTTTTAGGAATTTCCCCCGAAAAATTTCCCCCCGCCCGGGGAATTTGGGGGGCAGCAAAACTAAGGCACGGGGGTCCAAAAAATTCTAATTTTGGCCCCCCAAATGGGGGGAAAAAAGTGACCCCAAATACTGCCCCCCCCGTATCACCTTAAAAGTGGGGGGGAAGGGGGGGGGGGCCCCCCTCTTTGGCTCCCCTCCCCCCCTTGCCAGTGATGAGGAGCCTTTCCAGAGGATCGCGGTGGACATTGGGGCCCGCGCCTTCCCCCCCCCCCAACCAGCCGGGAAAACAATACCCCCCCCCCACGGGGTAACTACGCTACCCGTCCCGGATGATACCTGCCCCAACAGGGCAGAAAGGGCGGATGCATGGGCCCCTTTTCCGGGTGGGTTTTTCCCAGGAATGCTTACCGATAAGGGACCCAATTTATGTCTCGCCTAATGAAGGCTCTCTCAGCAAAAGCAGGGAGCGAGGTATCAAGTGCGTATCACCCAAGACCAATGGTTTGGTGAGCGCTTTAACGGTCCCAACAGATACCCGTGCTTTGGACCCAGGACGCGATTGGAGCGTACCTCCCACACCTGCATTTCCCCTACAGAAACCCCCGCGGCCTCAGGGGGTTCCCCCCTTAAAAGCTCCTGTATGGTGGCGAGCCGGGGACCCCTTGGGTTTTATAAGAGAATCCGGGAAGATGAGCCAACCCCACGGAATTCCACTGGTTTTTGTCATGCGTTTTTCCCGCAGAGCAGACCTTGACGCGTTGGGCATGACAAAAGACCCGGTCGGCTGACCAGAAGCATGTACACCAAACGCCCGGGGGGGGGCCTACCAGGGGGTCAAAAGGTTGGGTGCGGTCCCCGTACCAAAGGAAAGCTTCAGGCCGGGGGAAAACCCTACTTTGTGCACCAAAAGCTAAAACCCACCACCTATGGGTCACCTTGACCCCACTCGGGGTGGCGAAAGGGGTTTCCTCAACATGATAAAGGCCCTCAAAACGTGAAGCCTGCGTCCTAGGGGCTGCAATCTGCCCGAGGGGGGGAAAAGAGGTCCCCTCCAGACATGCGGCCCAAGCTAATGCCAATGGGTCCATTGGGACATGGAGTAAATGCCTCCTAACCCCTCCCACGGTTGCTTTTCTGACCATTTGGGGAACCTTTGGGCCCTGTTCACAACCCCACCCGGAAGGCCAAAGGGGCAGCCTGGGGGGGGCACCGGGAATCACGCCCCGTTACGGGGGGACCCCTTATCGGATCTCTGAGGAGGTGCAGCAGTTTTTTCCCCCGGAGCCATGAAGTTGCAGCTGGGGTGAAACCCGGCCCGCCCAAAACGGGGGGGCCCCACCTGTGTTCTGGGCCCCCAAAAAGGATCGGCCACCGGTTCTTGGACTACAGGGGGCTAAAAGCCATCCTACCTCGATGGCACCCAATCCCCGCATCAGGATTCGGGCGGTTGGGAAGCCAAGACATATCCATCATGGATTTAAAAGGGGGGTAGGGGGGAGTTTCCCCCCGCCCCCGCGGGGCAGGAAAATCTGCCTTTTTCCCCCCTTTTGGACTGTACGAGTCCAGAACCCTTTTTGGCAGAAGAATGCCCTCCCCTTTTTCAGGGGGTGGTCAACCCTTTTTTAGGGCTGGAGGATACGCTTGGGTACCTCCATTGCCGTCCGTTCCACCGGGGAGGAACACTTCAGCATTCCCCCGGAGGTGCCAAGCGTATTCACCGGCAGGTTGACCATCAGCCGGGAAAAAGCCAGATGGGCAGAGGGAGGCCACTACCGGGGCACCGGGAGGCGGGGGTTCCATGAGTCCAGAGCCAAAAAGTGGACGCGATCGTGTCCTGGCCCCCCCCCAGGCCAAAAAAAAGGGTGAAACCTTCCTGGCACTGCAGGGCATAGGGTTTCGAACCAAAAATAGCGCCATTTTAAAACCCTTGACGGACCTCACCAAGGGGGGTCTACCCCCCCCCACTGGACGATGGTGGGGGGGGCATTTTTCCACTTTGAAAAAACCCTGTGCAGCTCGCCGTGTTTAGAGCCTCGACAGCATCGGCCCTTCCCGGGGAAGACTGGGCCAGCAAAAATTTTGGGCCTGGGCTGTACTCCCGGTTGATTGGGGGACCGGAGCCCCCGGTGTAGAACCGGGGAAAATTCTGCCCGGGAGGGCATACCCCACCTCGAAAGGGGGTGCGGCCAGGGGCGGGCACTGAAAAAGTTTGCAGCCCTACCTGTACGGCGCCCTTAAAAAGGGGCCCCGCCACCACCCCTGAGTGCTGCACCAGTGTCCGAAACCAAGGTAGTTCTACCTGGACCTTTTCCCCGCAGCAGTTTTTTGCGTACAACACAAGAAAGGCAGCGATCATGGAATGCTGAGGGGGTTTTCACGACTGGCGCCCCCGAGGTCGCATGTCGGTTACCGACAGGTCACCCCCCGTGCGCCCCAAAGGGGGGGAGGTGGATGATGCTGTGCTGGAGTTGCCCCATTTTTTTTTTGTACGCGGAAGCCCCAAAGCAAAGCCCCCCCTTTTTCCCGCAGTCCTATTTTTCACCAACCCCCCCCCGCCTGCCTCAGGCATAAGTGACTCCTTGCGGAAATTTTCCCCCCTTCACCGCGGGGCCCCCATTGTACCATGTGCTGCTCCTACCAGCACCATTTGAGACTGCATTCTTTTTGGTTAATAAACGGTGGGAGCATCCGCTGAAACACAAAGTACGTTGTGAAACATGCCCTGACAGGCAACGGCCCTGGTACTGGAAACCCCGAAAATCCAACGAACCGAAAAAGGAATTCCGGATGCCCATAAACTACCCCACCCAGGGGGGGGCTCATTTGAACCGTATTTCAAAGAAAAAATCTTTTATAGGGGCTCCCCTTCTCTGCGGGTTTTTTTAATGAGTTATGTTGATAATTTTTCAAAATCCAACCATACCTTTCGCAAGAGGAGGACCCGGGGGCTCACCCCCGTTTATGGTCACGGCCCCAGCAAAGGGGGGGGCCAGGTATTCTGCCTCAATCGCCCTGGACACCCGACTTATAGCATCTCTGTGATGCATTGTGATGTCCCCCCCTCCCCCGCCCCCGGCTGCCTCATATCAAGAATTAAAATTGATCTTCCTTTTTTAAACCCCTTTTTTTTTCTAATTTCTTTTACAAAACTATATTCCCCGCTTTTACATTTTTTTATTTTTATAAGCACTGCCTGTCTTTTTTGGAATAAACCATGATTTATTTTTTGTCTCTCCTGCCTATAAACGAATTTGCACGTGCCCCAAGCACTACCCCCTGTTTTTTGGGGGTTTCACGGACCCTCAAAAAATTTTCATCAAACCTAGCTGGTGGAGCAAAAAAGGGGTGTAAAAAGTTAATCTTTGGGTGACGTGGCAGTGACGGGGGGGGGTTATAAGGTATGCCCCGGGTGCAGCCAGGGAATTATAATTCCCCCCCCTCAGCGGCCCAAAACCCCCACCACCAAGGACCCGTCTGCACCAATTTTCCTAGGTGCAGTTCCCTACGACCGAGGGTAAGGGGGCGCCAGAGAGCTGCAATTCCTAAGTGGCTCTTAGAATAGATCCCCGTGTGTAATGATCATGATAGATCACTTTTGGTGTAATGACTATAGAATAGTCACTCTTGTAAGACTCTATAGAATAATCCTCTGTGGTAATGACTCTATAGAAATAGATCACTCTGTTGTAATGGCTCAAATAGAATAGATCACCTGTGTGTAATGACCTAATAGAAAAAATTTATCTTTGTAATGCTAAAGAATAGATCACTCTGGTGTAAGACTTATAAATAGATCACTCGTGTGTAATGGTCTATAGAATAGATCCTCGTGTGTATGACTCTATAGAATAGACCCTCTGTGTGTAATGACTCTAAAATAGATCACTCTGTGTGTAATGACTTTTAGAATAGAACTCTGTGTGTAATGACTCTATAAAAGACACCTGTGTGTTGCTCTAAGATAATCACTCTGTGTGTAATGGCCTATAGAATAGATCCCTCTGGTGTAATGAATCATAGAATAACACTTTGTGTGTAATGACTCAAGAAAAATCACTCTGTGTGTAATGACTATAGAATAGATCCTTGGTAATACTCTTAGATAAAATCCTCTGTGGTAATGACTATAGAATAGTTTCACCGTGTGTATGGCTCTAAAAATGACACTCTGGTTAATGACTTATGAAAGATCCCTCTGGGGTGTAATGACTCTATAGAATAGATCCTCTGTGTTAATGACTATAGAATAGATTCACTCTGTGTAATGGACTCTATAGAATAGATCACTCTGTGTGTAATGACTCTTAGAATAGATCACTCTGCGTGTATGGCTCTATAGAATAGATCATCTGTGTGTAATGACTCTATAGAATAGATCCTCTGTGGTAATGACCTTATAGAATAGATCACTCAGTGTAATGACTATAGAATAGATACTCTGTGTGTAATGACTCTAAGAATAGATCACTTGTGTGTTAATGACTCATAAGAATAGATCACTCTGTGTGTAATACTCTATTGAATAGATCACTCTGTGTGTAATGACTCTATAGAATAGATCACTCTGTGTGTAATGACTCATAGAATAGATCACTCTGTGTGTAATGTCTATAGAATAGATCACTCTGTGTGTAATGACTCTATAGATCACTCTGTGTGTAATGACTCTATAGAATAGATCACTCGTGTGTAATGACTCTATAGAATAGATTTTAATGTGTATAATGACTCTATAGAATAGATCACTCTGTGTGTAATGACTATAGAATAGATCACTCTGTGTGTAATGACTCTATAGAATAGATCACTTGTGTGCAATGACTATAGAATAGATCACTCTGTGTGTAATGTTTTATAGAATAGATCATTTGTGTGTAATGACTCTATAGAAAGATCACTCTGTGTGTAATGACTCTATAGAATAGATCACTCTGTGTGTAATGACTATGAATAGATCATCTGTGTGTAAGACTCATAGAATAGATCACTCTGTGTGTAATGACTCTATAGAATAGATCACTCTGTGTATAATGACTCATAGAATAGATCACTCTGTGTGTAATGACTCTATAGAATAGATCACTGTGTGTTAATGACTCTTTAAAATATAATCACTCTGTGTGTAATGTCTATAGACATAGATCACTCTGTGTGTAATGACTCTATAGAATAGATCACTCTGTGTGTAATGACTCTATAGAATAGATCACTCTGTGTGTAATGACTCTATAGAATAGATCACTCTTATGTGTAATGTCTCTATAGAATAGATCACCTTGTGTGTAATGACTCTATAGAATAGATCACTCTGTGTGTAATGCTCTATAGAATAGATCCTCTGTGTGTAATGATTTATAGAATAGATCACTCTGTGTGTAATGACTCTATAGAATAGATCACTCTGTGTGTAATGATCTATAGAATAGATCACTCTGTGTGTAATGTCTCTATAGAATAGATCACTCTGTGTGTAATGACTATAGAATAGATCACTCTGTGTGTAATGACTCTATAGAATAGATCACTCTGTGTAATGACTCTATAGAATAGATCACTCTGTGTGTAATGACTCTATAGAATAGATCACTCTGTGTGTAATGTCTCTATAGAATAGATCACTCTGTGTGTAATGACTCTATAGAATAGATCACTCTGTGTGAATGACTCTATAGAATAGATCACTCTGTGTGTAATGACTCTATAGAATAGATCACTCTGTGTGTAATGTCTCTATAGAATAGATCACTCTGTGTGTAATGACTCTATAGAATAGATCACTCTGTGTGTAATGACTCTATAGAATAGATCACTCTGTGTGTAATGTCTCTATAGAATAGATCACTTGTGTGTAATGACTCTATAGAATAGATCACTGTGTGTGTTAATGATCTCTATAGAATAGATCACTCTGTGTGTAATGACTCTATAGAATAGATCACTCTGTGTGTAATGAATCTATAGAATAGATCACTCTGTGTGTAATGACTCTATAGAATAGATCACTCTGTGTGTAATGACTCTATAGAATAGATCACTCTGTGTGTAATGACTATAGAATAGATCACTCTGTGTGTAATGTCTCTATAGAATAGATCACTCTGTGTGTAATGACTCTATAGAATAGATCACTCTGTGTGTAATGACTCTATAGAATAGATCACTCTGTGTGTAATGACTATAGAATAGATCACTCTGTGTGTAATGCTCTATAGAATAGATCACTCTGTGTGTAATGTCTCTATAGAATAGATCACTCTGTGTGTAATGACTCTATAGAATAGATCACTCTGTGTGTAATGACTATAGAATAGATCACTCTGTGTAATGACTCTATAGAATAGATCACTCTGTGTGTAATGACTCTATAGAATAGATCACTCTGTGTGTAATGTCTCTATAGAATAGATCACTCTGTGTGTAATGTCTCTATAGAATAGATCACTCTGTGTGTAATGACTCTATAGAATAGATCACTCTGTGTGTAATGACTCTATAGAATAGATCACTCTGTGTGTAATGACTCTATAGAATAGATCACTCTGTGTGTAATGTACTCTATAGAATAGATCACTCTGTGTGTAATGTCTATAGAATAGATCACTCTGTGTGTAATGACTCTATAGAATAGATCACTCTGTGTGTAATGTCTCTATAGAATAGATCACTCTGTGTGTAATGACTCTATAGAATAGATCACTCTGTGTGTAATGTCTATAGAATAGATCACTCTGTGTGTAATGTCTATAGAATAGATCACTCTGTGTGTAATGTCTCATAGAATAGATCACTCTTGTGTAATGACTCTATAGAATAGATCACTCTGTGTGTAATGACTCTATAGAATAGATCACTCTGTGTGTAATGTCTATAGAATAGATCACTCTGTGTGTAATGTCTCTATAGAATAGATCACTCTGTGTGTAATGACTCTATAGAATAGATCACTCTGTGTGTAATGACTCTATAGAATAGATCACTCTGTAATGACTATAGAATAGATCACTCTGTGTGTAATGTCTATAGAATAGATCACTCTGTGTGTAATGTCTCTATAGAATAGATCACTCTGTGTGTAATGACTCTATAGAATAGATCACTCTGTGTGTAATGACTATAGAATAGATCACTCTGTGTGTAATGACTCTATAGAATAATCACTCTGTGTGTAATGACTCTATAGAATAGATCACTCTGTGTGTAATGTCTATAGAATAGATCACTCTGTGTGTAATGTCTCTATAGAATAGATCACTCTGTGTGTAATGACTCTATAGAATAGATCACTCTGTGTGTAATGACTATAGAATAGATCACTCTGTGTGTAATGACTCTATAGAATAGATCACTCTGTGTGTAATGACTCTATAGAATAGATCACTCTGTGTGTAATGTCTATAGAATAGATCACTCTGTGTGTAATGACTCTATAGAATATAGGAGAGTCAATTTTATTGAAGAACTGAAATAAATTAACTTTTTGATGATATTCTGATTTTGTGAGAGGCACCTGTAATTCCCTCTACATACAGTATGATGTCCCCACAGTACATTCCACCACACACAGTATATTGTCCCCACAGTACATTCTGCCCACACACAGTATATTGTCCCCACAGTACATTCTGCCCACACACAGTATAATATCCCCACAGTACATTCCCCCCACACACAGTATAATGTCCTCACAGTACATTCCCCCCACACACAGTATAATGTCCTCACAGTACATTCCCCCCACACACAGTATAATGTCCTCACAGTACATTCCCCCCACACACAGTATAATGTCCTCACAGTACATTCCCCCCACACACAGTATAATGTCCTCACAGTACATTCCCCCCACACACAGTATAATGTCCTCACAGTACATTCCCCCCACACACAGTATGATGTCCCACGGTACAGTCTCCTCTTATACAGTAGGATGACCCACAGTATATTCCCCACATACAGTATGATTAGTGATGAGCGAGTACAGTAATATTCCCCACACACTGTATGATGTCCCCATAGTACATTCCCCCACACACAGTATGACATCCTCACAGTACATTCCCCCCACACACAGTTAATGTCCCCACAATACATTCCCCACATACATGGTATGATGTCCCCACAATACATTCTCCACACACAGTATGATGTCCCCACAGTACAGTCTCCCCACGCACAGTATGAGGTCCTCACAGTACATTCCCTCCACACACAGTATAATGTCCCCATAATACATTCCCCCACACAGTATATCTCCACAATACATTCCCCACACACACGGTATGATGTCCCCACAGTACATTCCCCCACACACAGTATAATGTCCCCACAATACATTCCCCACACACACTATGATGTCCCCACAGTACAGTCCCCCACGCACAGTATGAGATCCTCACAGTACATTACACACACAGTATAATGTCCTAACAGTACATTCCCCAACACACAGTAGGATGTCCTCACAGTACATTCCTCCCACACACAGTGTAATGTCCTTACAATACATTTCTCACACACATGGTATGATGTCCCCTCAGTACATTCCCCCACACACAGTATGATGTCCTCACTGTACATTCTCCCACACACAGTATGATGTCCTCACAGTACATTCCTCCACACACAGTATAATGTCCCCACAATACATTCCCCACACATTATGATGACCCCACAGTACAGTCCCCGCAAGCACAGTATGAGGTCCTCACAGTACATTCCCCACACACAGTATAATGTCCTCACAGTACATTCCCCCACACACAGTATGATGTCCTCACAGTACATTCCTCCAACACACTGTAATGTCCCCACAATACATTCCTCACACACACAGTATAATGTCCCCACAGTACATTCTGCCCACACACAGTATAATGTCCCCACAGTACATTACCTCCCACACACAGTATAATGTCCTCACAGTACATCCCCCCCACACAGTATGATGTCTCCACGGAACAGTCTCCTCATATACAGTAGGATGACCCACAGTATATTCCCCACATACAGTATGATTAGTGATGAGCGAGTACAGTAATATTCCCCACACACAGTATGATGTCCCCATAGTACATTCCCCCACACACAATATGACATCCTCACAGTACATTCCCCCCACACACAGTATAATGTCCCCACAATACATTCCCCACATACATGGTATGATGTCCCCACAATACATTCCCCACACACAGTATGATGTCCCCACAGTACATTCCCCCAACACAGTATGATGTCCTCACAGTACATTCCTCCCACACACAGTGTAATGTCCCCACAGTACATTCCCCCACACACAGTATAATGTCCCCACAATACATTCCCCACACACACTATGATGTCCCCACAGTACAGTCCCCCCACGCACAGTATGAGATCCTCACAGTACATTACACACACATTTATAAATGTCCCTAACAGTACATTCCCCCAACACACAGTGTAATGTCCTTACAATACATTTCTCACACACATGGTATGATGTCCCCTCAGTACATTCCCCCACACACAGTATGATGTCCTCACTGTACATTCTCCCACACACAGTATGATGTCCTCACAGTACATTCCTCCCACACACAGTATGTCCCCACAATACATTCCCCACACAGTATGATGACCCCACAGTACAGTCCCCCCACGCACAGTATGAGGTCCTCACAGTACATTCCCCACACACAGTATAATGTCCTCACAGTACATTCCCCCAACACACAGTATGATGTCCTCACAGTACATTCCTCCAACACACTGTAATGTCCCCACAATACATTCCTCACACACATGGTATTTCCAAATTGTTAAATTCATTGTACCCCTATGCCGCGGTGTATACAAGTTTTGTTCCCACGTGTTTTTTTATGCTAGGGTCATTTATCACTACTATGTGATTTTATGTAATACATTATTTTCTAATAAACAATTGTTTGTAATATATTCAAGTGATTTTTACTCCTTTTTTTCTCCTTTTTTGTTTCAATTCTATTGGAGTACACTTATCCTAGTTTTTATTAGGGGCACATGTGGTAGTTACTAATTGGCACACATTTGTGATAATTACCCCTTAATTATTGTCTGTTTGATATTCATACATTCCCCACACAGTATGATGACCCCACAGTAACAGTCCCCCCACGCACAGTATGAGGTCCTCACAGTACATTCCCCACACACAGTATAATGTCCTCACAGTACATTCCCCCAACACACAGTATGATGTCCTCACAGTACATTCCTCCAACACACTGTAATGTCCCCACAATACATTCCTCACACACATGGTATGATGTCCCCACAGTACATTCCCCACACACAGTATAATGTCCTCACAGTACATTCCCCCAACACACAGTATGATGTCCTCACAGTACATTCCTCCAACACACTGTAATGTCCCCACAATACATTCCTCACACACATGGTATGATGTCCCCACAGTACATTCCCCCACACACAGTATGATGTTCTCACAGTACATTCCTCCCACACAGTATAATGTCCCCACAATACATTCCCCACACACATGGTATGATGTCCCCACAGTACATTCTCTCCACACACAGTATGATGTCCCCACAGTACATTCCTCCCACACACAGTATAATGTCCCCACAATACATTCCCACACACACTATGATGTCCCCACAGTACAGTCCCCCCACGCACAGTATGAGATCCTCACAGTACATTACACACACACAGTATAATGTCCCCACAATACATTCCCCACACACATGGTATGATGTCCCCACAGTACATTCTCTCCACACACAGTATGATGTCCCCACAGTACATTCCTCCCACACACAGTATAATGTCCCCACAATACATTCCCCACACACACTATGATGTCCCCACAGTACAGTCCCCCCACGCACAGTATGAGATCCTCACAGTACATTACACACACAGTATAATGTCCTAACAGTACATTCCCCCACACACAGTATGATGTCCTCACAGTACATTCCTCCCACACACAGTATAATGTCCCCACAATACATTCCCCACACAGTATGATGTCCCCACAGTACAGTCCCCCACGCACAGTATGAGGTCCTCACAGTACATTCCCCACACACAGTATAATGTCCTCACAGTACATTTCCCCAACACACAGTATGATGTCCTCACAGTACATTCCTCCCACACACTGTAATGTCCCCACAATACATTCCTCACACACATGGTATGATGTCCTCACAGTACATTCCCCCCACACACAGTATAATGTCCCCACAGTACATCCCCCCACGCACACAGTATGATGTCCCCACAGTACCTCCCCCCATGCGCACAGTATGATGTCCTCACAGTACATTCCTCCCACACACAGTATAATGTCCCCACAATACATTCCCCACACACAGTATGATGTCCCCACAATACATTCCCTCTACACACAGTATGATGTCCTTACAGTACATTCCTCCCAAACACAGTATAATGTCCTCACAGTAAATTCCCCCAACACACAGTATAATGTCCTCACAGTAAATTCAACCAACACACAGTATGATGTCCCCACAGTACATTTCCCCACACACAGTATGATGTCCTCACAGTACATTCCCCCACACACAGTATGATGTCCCCACAGTACATTCCTCCCATACACAGTATAATGTCCCCACAATACATTCCCCACACACATGGTATGATGTCCCCACAGTACATTCCACCACACACAGTATGATGTACTTACAGTACATTCCTCCCACACACAGTATAATGTCCCCACAATACATTCCCCACACAGTATGATGTCCCCACAGTACAGTCCCCCCACGCACAGTATGAGGTCCTCACAGTACATTCCCCACACACAGTATAATGTCCTCACAGTACATTCCCCCAACACACAGTATGATGTCCTCACAGTATATTCCCCCACATACTGTAATGTCCCCACAATACATTCCTCACACATATGGTATGATGTCCCCACAGTACATTCCCCCACATACAGTATGATGTCCTCACAGTACATTCCTCCCACACACAGTATGATGTCCTCACAGTACATTCCTCCCACACACAGTATAATGTCCTCACAGTACATTCCCCCAACACACAGTATGATGTCCCCACAGTACATTCCCCCACACACACAGTATGATGTCCTCACAGTACACTCCCCCAACACACAGTATGATGTCCCCACAGTACATTCCCCAACACACACAGTATGATGTCCTCACAGTACATTCCTCCCACACACAGTATAATGTCCTCACAGTACATTGCCCCAACACACAGTATGATGTCCCCACAGTACATTCCCCCACACACAGTATGATGTCCTCACAGTACATTCCCCCCACACACAGTATGATGTCCTTACAGTACATTCCTCCCACACACAGTATGATGTCCCCACAGTACATTCCCCACACACATATGGTATGATGTCCCCACAGTACATTCCCCCACACACAGTATGATGTCCTTACAGTACATTCCCCCACACACAGTATGATGTCCCCACAGTACATTCCCCCACGCACAGTATGAGGTCCTCACAGTACATTCCCTCCACACACAGTATGATGTCCTCACAGTACATTCCTCCCACACACAGTATAATGTCCTCACAGTACATTCCCCCAACACACAGTATGATGTCCCCAAAGTATATTCCCCCACACACAGTATGATTTCCTCACAGTACATTGCCCACACACAGTATAATGTCCCAGCAGTACATTTCCAATCACACATGCATCCCATTTACTTCTGTGTCCCACCATATTTTTACCCCTCTGCTACTGTGATCTGCTACCCAATCACATGACCATAAATTTTCACCTGACCTGACGGTCCTTGCAGGCTCTTTAGTCTCAACTCCGAAAATGAATAGTGGAGTAGAGATCTGACCCCTCTCTGCTCCACATTTGTATTTGTGTCCTGAGGACAATGGATTCTGTACTGTCCTGCTGGTTTCAGGACGGTTTGGAGGTACGTTGTGTTCCCTCTAAAAAGGGTTGTCATGTGTGCGATCCCTAAACCGAACAAACAATGGGGTTTTATTATAAGGTGGGTTAAAAATCAGATTCAAACTAGAGCTTTTCCTCGCCTCTTATTTTATCACTACTGTTATGACTATTATTTTATTATTACTGTATGAAATAATTATGTTTCATATGTATTATCTATTTATTTTTGTGTTATATTATATCAATATTATTTATTACTTTTATTACTGCATTATTATTCATATATATTTTTGTTTATGTCTTATTAATATTACTATTATTTGTAGTAATTTATATTGATTTTGTAATTAGTATTTTATTATTACTATTTTTTAATACCCATTACTGTGATCATTTATTATTTTTATTTCTTCATTAATATTCATTAATATTTCTTCATTGTTTTAGATTTATGTAGCTTTCTGCATTATTATTATTATTATTATTTCAGACTCCACTTTGAGGTCGTGTAGGGGATATAGGAAGTGACTACAATGTCAGCACCCACACGCCAAGTGACTTACTGTCCCACAGGGCTGGAGGTCTTCCTGCCCCATCACTGTATTGTGCACAATGTGGTCCCCATGTTATAGGGCCATGGCGGGGGATGGGGTATAGTTAACCATCCAGAGGCTGGAGCAGTTTCCACCATCTCTCAGGATGGTTTGGGAATTGAGTCATTATTACCATGTGTGGAATCCTGGATCAGGAGGAAGGAGTCTGAATTCCTGCTTTCTGCCGTCTCCATTTATGGCCTTCTCCCTGAAGTCCAGACTGAGAAGAAACCCTCAATGATTCCATATACGGAGATCCTCCCGGATCAGGGTGATGGCTCCGAGCCCAGTATGGGGGGTTGTTCATCCTATATGACAGCAATCTGCTGAGGATACATTATATGTACAACACACCTAATCGCCCCAAGGTGAAAAATGACGTAAAGATGGAATTTATTAATTAGGTTCAAGATTTACACTGTAACCAAAATGAGGATATTCACAGGGAGGACACAATTACCACAGTTTATACAAATACATTTACTGGTACGTGACATGTCGGTTACACAGAATATATACAATGTGATATTACCCAGCCCTCATGTGTTACCCTAACCCCATACTATCCACATCCAGGACAGGCCCTCTGGTGACACCAAATGACACCTACAATAGCTGAGACCCAACCATACCCAGGACAGGTGACATGCAATGTCTACTGGAAACTAACCCTAATGGTGACAACAAACGTCGCACTGCACAGGCCATCTGGTGACATCAAATGACACTTACAATAGCCAATACTGCTGAGACCCAACCATACTCAGGACAGGTGACATGCAATGACTACTGGAAACCAACCCTAATGGTGACACCAAATGCGGCACTAGACAGGGCTTCTGGTGACATCAAATGACACCTACAATAGCCGATACTGCTGAGACCCAACCATACCCAGGACAGGTGACATGCAATGACTACTGGGAGCCAACCCTAATGGTGACACCAAGCGCCGCACTGGACAGGCCTTCTGGTGACATGAAGTGACACCTAGGACAGGCCCTACTGCTGACACCCAATGAAAACCAGGATCAAGCCTTTATGGTGCCACTGAAAGCCTACTGGGACAGGTCCTCTTGGTGACACCAAGTACCACCCAGGGCAGACCCTCCTTGTGCCACCAAACAACACCCTGTAGAGGCCTTACCGATGACACCAAGCAACACGAATGAAAGGCCCTACTTGTGGCAAAACCCCCCACACCCACAACAGACCTTACTGGTGACACCCAACAATATCAAGGTCAGGCCCTACTGGTAATAATTCCCCCACAAACAGGACTGTCACTGCTGTTAACTCTGAAAAGTATCACGGAAAGGCACTACAGGTGACAATGCCGCCATACCAAGGACAGGCCCAATTGGTGATAATCCCCCCACATCTCAGGAAAAGTCCTGCTGGTGACAATATCTCCCACACCAAGGACAGGCTCTCCTGGTGACACCCAAGTACACCCAGGAAATGCCCTACTGGTGCAATTACCATTACCCACATAATCAAGGGAAGCCCTACTTGTGACAATCTCCCCATAGCCTAGATAAGCCAATAAGTTACACCCACTGACATCCTAGACAGGCCCTGCTGGTGTCTATCCCTTCCACACCAAGAACAGGCTCTACCAATAATAATTTTCTCCTCAAGAAAACAAACCTACAACTGGGATAAGCTCTACAGGTGACAATACCCTCCCCACACACAGGATACCAAGGACAAGCCCTCCCACAAAAAATATGACCTCCTCAAGTTACTATTACCCCCACACCACACTCCTAACAGATGTCTGCAAGTGACAGTACTCCAAACATACATCTCTCTGACATCCTCCCAACTTGTGGTCCACTCTATGTTGCTGCTATATAGACTATATACACCCACAATCCCTTTATCAATCTCAGCCGGTCATGCCATGTTTTCCTCTGCTGTTGCTGCTTTATAGATGACGTTTGATTTAGGATCCAACGACCTGAAGAAAATAACATTAAAGGTAATTAATAAATATATGAACATAAATCTCCTACATATGAGGTCTGGAAAACACTGGACCTTGTCTTCTCCTGGCTCTGCTTCATGTATGGCCTTACTAACTATCCTTCACATGGAGTCAGGAATACACTGGACCTGGACTTCTTCCAGCACTGCTCAGTGAATGACCTGACAAACTCCTGCACTTGAAGGCTGGAATATACCGGGCCTGGTCTTCTCATAGCTCTACTCAGTGTACAACCTTACTAACTCTCCTACTACACATGAGAATGGGAATACACTGGATCTCGTCTTCTAACGGCTCTGTTCCATGTATGACTTGGTCTTCTCCCAGCTTTGCTCCATTGTATGACCTCATTAACTCTCCTACACATGAAAATGGGAATACACTGAACCTGGTGTTATCCCAGCTCTGTTCCGTGTATGACCTCGCTAACTTTCCTACAGATGAGGATGAGAATACACTGGACCTGGTCTTCTCCTGCCTCTGCTCCATGTATGACCTTACTAATTCTCCTACAGGATGATGGGAATACACTAGGCCTGGTCTTCTCCCACCTCTGCTCCATCTATGACCTTACAAACTCCCCTACACACGAGGATGGGCATACACTGGACCTGGTCTTCTCCCCTCTCTGCTCCATGTATGACCTCACTAGCTCTTCTACACATGATAATGGAAATCCACTGGACCTGGTCTTCTCCCAGCTCTGCTCCGTATATGACCTCACTAACTCTCCTACACATGATAATGGGAATACACTGGACTTGGTCTTTTCCCAGCTCTGTTTCATGTGTTACTTCACTACTCTCCTGCATGAAGACAGAATACACTGGACATGGTCTTCTCCTGCAGGGTTTCACTGGCCTGGTGGGGTGCTGGTGAAATGCCTGGTGGGCCCAAGAGAGAGAAGAAGAAAGGAGAAGGGCAGAGGGCGCGATGACGTCACTACTGCATGCCCTCTAGTGAAAGTATATCGTAGCACTACCGTGGTGGTGCACAAGTAGGTTTCCCAACCAAATAGTGAATAAAGAAAACTTGGCACTCAACTTTGAGAGAAGTAGATTCCTGTTTATTGCAGTCACAGTACTGGTGTAACGTTTCGGTCCATGTGGACCTTCGTCAGTCCGACTGCTTGTGAGGAAGCAACAGTATGAAAAAGAAGAGGCAGTATGCCTTCAGAGGAGAGTATCCTTCTATAATCTTATGAGCAGTATTCCCGTGGGATAGTCCCTTGTTGGGGCTTTCTTATTTTGATTCCCGAAAATGGAGAAAGGGGGGCCAAAAGGCTCTGTGCGTAACTTGGTGGTGGGGTGAAGGATCGCTGGTCTCTCTGCTCTGGCGCGGAATCCACCGCTTGTCAGGAGCGGTGGATTCCGCGCCAGAGCAGAGAGACCAGCGATCCTTCACCCCACCACCAAGTTACGCACAGAGCCTTTTGGCCCCCCTTTCTCCATTTTCGGGAATCAAAATAAGAAAGCCCCAACAAGGGACTATCCCACGGAATACTGCTCATAAGATTATAGAAGGATACTCTCCTCTGAAGGCATACTGCCTCTTCTTTTTCATACTGTTGCTTCCTCACAAGCAGTCGGACTGACGAAGGTCCACATGGACCGAAACGTTACACCAGTACTGTGACTGCAATAAACAGGAATCTACTTCTCTCAAAGTTGAGTGCCAAGTTTTCTTATTTACTGCATGCCCTCTGTCTTGAGCAGTGTAGAGAGTCAGAAATCGCTGAGCAGATCAGACCTGTGGGGAACGGGAGAGGTGAGTTTTTTATTTTTTTATGTATCGAGCATTAGATGGGGCCCATTAGACTGTATTGAGCAACATATGGGGCCCATTATTTACTGTGAGGAACATTATATGGGGCCATTATACTGTATGGAGCAATATATGGTGCCATTATTCTGTATGGAGCATTTTATGGGGCCATTATATTGTATGGAGCCATATTTGGGGGCCATTATTATTGTGGTGCTTTATATGAGACCATTATTCTATATGGAGCAATATATGGGGCAATTATACTGTATGGAGCATTATATGGGGCCCATTATACTACACGGAGCAATATATTGGGCCCATTATACTGTATGGAGCAATATAAGGGGCCCATTAAACTGTATTGAGCAATACATGAGCCCATTTTATGGTATGGTGCATTATATGGGACCCATTATACTATATGGAGTAATATACTTGGCCCATTATACTGTATGGGGCAAATATGGTGCCCATAATACTCAATGGAAGACTATGTAGTGGCAATAATACTTTATGGATGACTATGTGGTGCCCATAATACTGAATGGAGGACTATGTGGTGCCCATAATACTGTATGGAGGACTATGTGGTGCTCATAATACTGTATGAAGGACTATGTGGTGCATATAATACTGTATGGAGGACTATGTGGTGCCATTATATACTGTGTGGAGCATTATATGAGGCCAATATTCTATATATAGAGCTATATGTGAGGCAATTATACTGTATGGCGTATTATATGGGGCTATTATTCTTTCAAGGCAATATAAGGGGCCATTATACTGTATGGAGCATTATATGGGGCCCATTATACTATATGAAGCAATATATTGGGCCCATTATACTGTATAGAGCAATATATGGGTCCCATTATATACTGTGTGGAGCATTATATGGGGCCATTGTTCTATATGGAGCATATATATGGGTCAATTATACTGTATGGAGCATTATATAGGGCCATTATTCTATAGTAATATAATGGCCCTAATGGAATTGGAGCGAGTTCAAAGGAGGGCAACAAAATGAATAAAAGGGGACGGGGGAACTACAATACCCAGAGAGATTAGCAGAAATAGGATTATTTAGTCTGGAAAAAGATGATTGAGAGGCGATCTAATAACCATGTATAAGTATATAAAGGGACAATACAAATATCTCTCCGAGGATCTGTTTATACCAAGGAAGGGGACGGTCACAAGGGGGCATTCTCTGCGTCTGGAGGAGAGAAGGTTTTTCCACCAACATAGAAGAGGATTCTTTACTATTAGGGGAGTGAGAATCTGGAATTCCTCGACTGAGGAGGTGGTAATGGTGAACTTAGTTGAGGGGTTCAAGAGAGGCTCATAATACTGCATAGAGTACTATGTGGTGCCCATAATACTGTATGGAGGACTATGTGGTGCTCATAATACTGTATGGAGGGCTATGTGGTGCCCATAATACTGTATGGAGGACTATGTGGTGCTCATAATACTGTATGGAGGACTATGTGGTGCCCATAATACTGTATGGAGGACTATGTGGTGCCCATAATACTGTATGGAGGACTATGTGGTGCTCATAATACTGTATGGAGGACTATGTGGTGCCCATAATACTGTATGGAGGGCTATGTGGTGCCCATAATACTGTATGGAGGACTATGTGGTGCTCATAATACTGTATGGAGGGCTATGTGGTGCTCATAATACTGTATGGAGGACTATGTGGTGCCCATAATACTGTATAGAGGACTATGTGGTGCTCATTATACTGTATGAAGGACTACGTGGTACCCAGTATACTATATGGAGGGCTATGTGGTGCTCATAATACTGTATGGAGGACTATGTGGTGCCCATAATACTGTATGGAGGGCTATGTGGTGCTCATTATACTGTATGAAGGACTACGTGGTACCCAGTATACTATATGGAGGAGTATGTGGTGCTCATAATACTGTATGGAGGACTATGTGGTGCCCATAATACTGTATGGAGGACTATGTGGTGCTCATAATACTGTATGGAGGGCTATGTGGTGCTCATAATACTGTATGGAAGGCTATGTGATGCCCATAATACTGTATGGAGGACTATGTGGTGCCCATAATACTGTATGGAGGACTATGTGGTGCCCATAATACTGTATGGAGGACTATGTGGTGCCCATAATACTGTATGGAGGACTATGTGGTGCTCATAATACTGTATGGAGGACTATGTGGTGCCCATAATACTGTATGGAGGACTATGTGGTGCCCATAATACTGTATGGAGGGCTATGTGGTGCCCATAATACTGTATGGAGGACTATGTGGTGCTCATAATACTGTATGGAGGGCTATGTGGTGCTCATAATACTGTATGGAGGACTATGTGGTGCCCATAATACTGTATGGAGGACTATGTGGTGCTCATAATACTGTATGGAGGGCTATGTGGTGCCCATAATACTGTATGGAGGACTAAGTGGTGCCCATAATACTGTATGGAGGACTATGTGGTGCTCATAATACTGTATGGAGGACTATGTGGTGCTCATAATACTGTATGGAGGACCATACTGTCCCATCCATATTGATAAGTCTGCAGTCACACTGTGTGCTGTAAGGATTCGCCGGTTTCTGACCTATTGTAGAATTTCCAGTACGTATCACTCATGTGATTTAAGAAGTGAAATCTTTGGCATTGCACTATCCCGATAATTCTTATCTGTGCATCAGGAATTGTGGTATGTGTTAAGGGGCCACTGAGACTCTTTCTTTAGGGTCCCATAAAAACCTGGAGCGGCCCTGGCGATGATGCCACAATGAACGTCGGCGCAGCTGTGCAGGGTGCTCTACATGTATAGGCCGTGCACGATGTCACATAACAGTGACGTTAAGTGGTCACTGGCCTATCAGAGGTGCACGCTGACTCTGCAGCTTCTCATAGGCCGCCGACTCTCAGTGCTACGCTATGTGACGTCAGTGCGCGGCCTGTCACTGAGACTGAGCAGAGCGGCCTGTCACTGAGACTGAGCAGAGCGCCGTCACTGAGATGAGCAGAGCGGCTGTCATGAGACTGAGCAGAGCGGCCTGTACTGAGATGAGCAGAGCGGCCTGTCATGAGACTGAGCAGAGCGCTGTCACTGAACTGGCAGAACGACCGTCACTGAGACTGAGCAGAGCGGCCTGTCACAGACTGAGCAGAGCGGCCTGTCATGAGACATGAGCAGAGCGGCTGTCACTGAGACTGAGCAGAGCGGCCTGTCACTTGAGATAGGCGGCCTGTCCATGAGACTGAGAGAGCGGTCACTGGCATCAGAGGACTGAGCTACAGCAGCTGTCACTGAGGGCTGACAGAGCGGCCTGTCACTGAGACTGAGCAGAGCGGCCTGTCACTGAGACTGAGCAGAGCGGCCTGTCACTGAGACTGAGCAGAGCGGCCTGTCACTGATGGGACTGCATGCAGAGCGGCCTGTCACTGAGACTGAGCAGAGCGGCCTGTCACTGAGACTGAGCAGAGCGGCCTGTCACTGAGACTGAGCAGAGCGGCCTGGGTACAGCTGACTGACTGAGCAGAGCGGCCTGTCACTGAGACTGAGCAGAGCGGCCTGTCACTGAGACTGAGCAGAGCGGCCTGTCACTGAGACTGAGCAAGAGGACGGCCCTGTCACTGAGACTGAGCAGAGCGGCCTGTCACTGAGACTGAGCAGAGCGGCCTGTCACTGAGACTGAGCAGAGCGGCCTGTCACTGAGACTGAGCAGAGCGGCCTGTCACTGAGACTGAGCAGAGCGGCCTGTCACTGAGACTGAGCAGAGCGGCCTGTCACTGAGACTGAGCAGAGCGGCCTGTCACTGAGACTGAGCAGAGCGGCCTGTCACTGAGACTGAGCAGAGCGGCCTGTCACTGAGACTGAGCAGAGCGGCTGTCACTGAGACTGAGCAGACGCCTGTCACTGAGACTGAGCAGAGCGGCCTGTCACTGAGACTGAGCAGAAGCGGACCTGTCACTGAGACTGAGCAGAGTACGAGCTGTCGCTGATGACTGAGCAGAGCGCCTGTCACTGAGACTGAGCAGAGCGGCCTGTCACTGAGACTGAGCAGAGCGGCCTGTCACTGAGACTGAGCAGAGCGGCCTGTCACTGAACTGAGCAGACGCCTGTCCTGAGACTGAGCAGACGCCTGTCCTGAGACTGAGCAGACGCCTGTCACTGAGACTGAGCAGAGCGGCCTGTCACTGAGACTGAGCAGAGCGGCCTGTCACTGAGACTGAGCAGAGCGGCCTTCTGTCACTGTCTAGACTGAGCATGAGCGGCCTGTCATAACTGGAGACCTGTCTGAGACGGCAGAACGACCTGTCACAGTGGAAGTATGAATGATGTCCTGATGAACTATTTGGTGACAGTTTATTTCACATACAGTCATGGCCAAAAGTTTTGAGAATGACACAAATATGATATTTTCACATGATCTGCTGCCCTCTGGTTTTTATGTGTGTTTGACAGATGTTTTTATCACAGACAGAAATATAATAATTGTAAACATATGAGTAATAAAAGCTTATATTGACAGTTAGAATGAGTTAATGCAGCAAGTCAATATTTGCAGTGTTGACCCTTCTTCTTCAGGACCTCTGCAATTCTCCCTGGCATGCTCTCAATCAACTTCTGGACCAAATCCTGACTGATGGCAGTCCATTCTTGCACAATCAATGCTTTCATTTTGTCAGAATTTTTAGGTTTTTGTTTGTCCACTCGTCTCTTGATGATTGACCACAAGTTCTCAATGGGATTAAGATCTGGGGAGTTTCCAGGCCATGGACCCAAAATCTCTGTTTTGTTCCCTGAGCCATTTAGTTATCACCTTTGCTTTATGGCAAGGTGCTCCATCATGCTGGAAAAGGCATTGTTGACCGCCAAACTGCTCTTGGAGGGTTGGGAGAAGTTGCTCTTGGAGGACATTCTGGTACCATTCTTTATTCATGGCTGTGTTTTTAGGCAAGACTGTGAGAGAGCCGATTCCCTTGGCTGAGAAGCAACCCCACACATGAATGGTTTCAGGATGCTTAACAGTTGGCATGAGACAAGACTGGTGGTAGCGCTCACCTTGTCTTCTCCGAATGAGGCGTTTTCCTGATGTCCCAAACAATCGAAAAGGGGATTCATCAGAGAAAATAACTTTACCCCAGTCCTCAGCAGTCCACTGCCTGTACCTTTTGCAGAATATCAGTCTGTCCATGATGTTTTTTCTGGAGAGAAGTGGCTTCTTTGCTGCCCTCCTTGAGACCAGGCCTTGCTCCAAGAGTCTCCGCCTCACAGTGCGTGCAGATGCACTCACACCTGCCTGCTGCCATTCCTGAGCAAGCTCTGCACTGCTGGTAGCTCGATCCCGCAGCTGAAACACTTTTAAGAGACGGTCCTGGCGCTTGCTGGTCTTTCTTGGGCGCCCTGGAGCCTTTTTGGCAACAATGGAACCTCTCTCCTTGAAGTTCTTGATGATGCGATAGATTGTTGACTGAGGTGCAATCTTTCTAGCTGCGATACTCTTCCCTGTTAGGCCATTTTTGTGCATTGCAATGATGACTGCTGTAACGCTGGTATTGTCTGTACTTTGTTTTCCAGCGTTACTTTGCATGTTTTTTGCATTAACCCTTTTGCTCCTTTCCCCCTAACCAGCTGGGATACTGTTGTCTGTTACCTATATGGATGCTGCTCAGTTCCCGGCTCTGCTGCGTACCCGTACTTGCGTGAGTGGCTCCGCTGCTTTGCATGACCGCCCGCATGTGCGGTTCCTGACTTGCTGTGAAAGCCGTCCGTAGCTTGCAAAGTCCTCTGCAGTGGTGCATGACTTACTGCGTGGTTGGCAGCAGCCATTGTTGGGTTCCCTCTGTGTTGTGCTGTCTGGCTCTGCATGGGGGGCGCGGCCCACACCTGTCCTGCTTTTATGTGGATTGGGTGTTTACTAGAATTACTGCTCCAGCCTATCGCTGTGAAGCAGCTCATATATAAAGTTCCCCAGCCCTAGTGGGCGTTGCCAGAGCTTCACATTGAATCCACACTGAATCCCTGAACCTAGCCGTATATGGTTGTGTGTTCAGCTCCTGCTCTGAAGTTGATCAGCTCAGGAGAGCTGATTCCCTGTTCCTGCTGTGTCTTGTTCCCTGATCCTGGATCAAACCCGGTACCTGAATGTCTGAATTGTGTCTTGTGTTTCTGCCTATGCTGGGGGCTGATTACCCAGATCGCCGTTCCTGGAGGCTGTATATCCAGGCCTGTTCCTGCTGTGTCTAATTACCTGAACCCCTGATCTTGGATCGCATCCTGTACCTGACTGTCTGAACTGTGTCCTTTGTGTTATGTTCCTGAAATCCTGCTGTGTCCAGAACCCTGTGCCAGTGACTGTGAATCCTTGCTATATAATCTGAGTTCATCTTGGAAGAAGGAGTCCGGTGTGTGCTGAGTTTCTGTTACTCTGTGCTCAGCCTCTGTGCAATCCCCGGCCAGCTCCCGTTGAGCCTGGCGGGGCTTGCACCAGACCGCTGGGGTTCCTTTTCAGGTCGCTGCCAGATGTCCGGATCCTATCCTTCCTGCCTGATGTCCGGATCCTGCCGATCATTGCCAGATGTCCGGAGCCTGCTGATCGGTGCCAGATGTCCGGAGTCCGAGGCCTGTGTTCCAGTCCGTGTTCCTGTGATTCAATCCATGTTCCTGTCCGTGTTCCTGACTTCCTGAGACCCAATCCGTGTTCCTGATGTTCTTGTCCGTGTTCCTGACTCCCTGAGACCCAATCCGTGTTCCTGATGTTCTTGTCCGTGTTCCTGACTCCCTGTGATCCAATCCATGTTCCTGTCTGTGTTCCTGACTCCCTGAGATCCAATCCGTGTCCCGGTTGTTCCTGTGCAGTCTAACTCTGTTTCAGCCATCAGCTCCTGATTCCAGTTACCTGTCTGTTACCTGTCGGCTTGCCTGTCTGCCATCCGTCTGCAGTTCCTTCCAGAGGTTCGGACGTCATCTGCAGAGATCCCCGGCTCTTGCCTGCTCACCTAGGAGCGATCATCTGCCATCCGACTGCAGCTCCATCCGGAAGTTCGGACATCATCTGCAGAGATCCCCGGCTCTTGCCTGCTCACCTGGGAGCGATCATCTGCCATCCGACTGCAGCCTACCTGGAGGCTCCACCATATCAGGTCGTATATACCTGCCTGTCTAGAGACTGCCTGGTCACTTACTGTGACAACCTGCCTGTCTAGAGACTGCCTGGTCACTTGCCGTGACAACCTGCCTGTCCCAGAGACTGCCCTGGTCACTTTCCGTGACAACCTGCCTGTCCCAGAGACTGCCTGGTCACTTGCCGTGACAACCTGCCTGCCTGGTCACTTGCCGTGACAAACTGCCTGCCTGGTCACTTGCCGTGACAAACTGCCTGCCCTGGTCACTTGCCGTGACAACCTGCCTGCCTGGTCACTTGCCGTGACAACCTGCCTGCCTGGTCACTTGCCGTGACAACCTGCCTGCCCTGGTCACTTGCCGTGACAACCTGCCTGTCCCAGAGATTGCCCTGGTCACTAGCCGTGACAACCTGCCTGTCCCAGAGACTGCCTGGTCACTTGCTGTGACAACCTGCCTGTCCCAGAGACTGCCTTGGTCACTTGCCGTGACAACCTGCCTGTCCTGCCGGTTCCTCCTTGGTCTACCCTGTGATGACGTCTGTCCTGGGTCGGTGTCTGATGTTCTCCTGCTGAGCCTGTGCTACGCCTGAGGCCTGAGAGAGAGGCCGTCCTAGTATGCCCGTGCCAGATGACCCTGGACTTCATCAACCCGTGATGACCCCGCCATCGTCTGACGTTCGTCCTGGGCCGGTGTCTGATGTTCTCCTGCTGAGCCTGTGCTACGCCCGAGGCCTGAGAGTGAGGCCATACTAGTATGCCCGTGCCAGATGATCCTGGACTTCATCAACCCGTGATGACCCCGCCATCGTCTGAAGTCTGTCTGAGGTCGGTGTCTGATGTTCTCCTGCTGAGCCTGTGCTACGCCTAAGGCCTGAGAGAGAGGCCGTCCAAGTATGCCCGTGCCAGATAACCCTGGACTGCATCTACCCGTGATGTCCTCCAGCACTCGTCTGTGATCCTGAGTCGTGTACCCTTCTCTGATGTGCGGAATCGGGAGCCCGGTCTTATGTTCTGTTTTATGTACTGTGTTTCTTTAAGTAAACTTTATGTTTCTTCTTACCTGAAGTTGTGCGGTGTTGTCTAGTCCTGCAGGTCGCCACCTTGCCCACATGCTCAGCTGCCACGGATCCCGGTCGCTGCCCTTCCCTAGTCCGGGCAGGCCCGGGTCTCCCTCCGTGGTCCAGTGGGTCCACATTCTCATCATCTGGGACCCATGCCTCACGTCGTCGTGGACTGGCGGCGTGGGAGCATTGGCTAGCTAGGCAAGCTATGCCATGTCCCGGCGCCCCACAGCCGTGGGAAGCGCCTCAGTAAGCTCTGGCCATGGACTCCGCTGAGCATGTGCGGTCTGCAGGACTTTCTCCAAGCTCCACCTGATGTGTGAACTAGACTACTTGGTCCCCACAGGGTAAGTGGACTAGATGGCTCGATTCCCCGCTTGGTCAGCGGTTCGGACTTTTCGAGCTATTAACTCTGCTGCCATATTGTGAACTATGGGACTTACCGCCAAACCCAAGTGAATTTTTCTGGGGAATTTTTTTTTACTTGGGTCTTCAGAAGAGGGGGCCTGAGGAGGGGGATACTGTAACGCTGGTATTGTCTGTACTTTGTTTTCCAGCGTTACTTTGCATGTTTTTTGCATTAACCCTTTTGCTCCTTTCCCCCTAACCAGCTGGGATACTGTTGTCTGTTACCTATATGGATGCTGCTCAGTTCCCGGCTCTGCTGCGTACCCGTACTTGCGTGAGTGGCTCCGCTGCTTTGCATGACCGCCCGCATGTGCGGTTCCTGACTTGCTGTGAAAGCCGTCCGTAGCTTGCAAAGTCCTCTGCAGTGGTGCATGACTTACTGCGTGGTTGGCAGCAGCCATTGTTGGGTTCCCTCTGTGTTGTGCTGTCTGGCTCTGCATGGGGGGCGCGGCCCACACCTGTCCTGCTTTTATGTGGATTGGGTGTTTACTAGAATTACTGCTCCAGCCTATCGCTGTGAAGCAGCTCATATATAAAGTTCCCCAGCCCTAGTGGGCGTTGCCAGAGCTTCACATTGAATCCACACTGAATCCCTGAACCTAGCCGTATATGGTTGTGTGTTCAGCTCCTGCTCTGAAGTTGATCAGCTCAGGAGAGCTGATTCCCTGTTCCTGCTGTGTCTTGTTCCCTGATCCTGGATCAAACCCGGTACCTGAATGTCTGAATTGTGTCTTGTGTTTCTGCCTATGCTGGGGGCTGATTACCCAGATCACCGTTCCTGGAGGCTGTATATCCAGGCCTGTTCCTGCTGTGTCTAATTACCTGAACCCCTGATCTTGGATCGCATCCTGTACCTGACTTTCTGAACTGTGTCTTGTGTTTCCGCCTATGCTGGGGGCTGATTACCCAGATCACCGTTCCTGGAGGCTGTATATCCAGTCCTGTTCCTGCTGTATCTAATTACCTGAACCCCTGATCCTGGATCACATCCTGTACCTGACTGTCTGAACTGTGTCTTGTGTTTCCGCCTATGCTGGGGCTGATTACCCAGATCACCGTTCCTGGAGGCTGTATATCCAGGCCTGTTCCTGCTGTGTCTAATTACCTGAACCCTGATCCTGGATCATCCTGTACCTGAATGTCTGAACTGTGTCTTGTGTTTCCGCCTATGCTGGGGGCTGATTACCCAGATCGCCGTTCCTGGAGGCTGTATATCCAGGCCTGTTCCTGCTGTGTCTAATTACCTGAACCCCTGATCTTGGATCGCATCCTGTACCTGACTGTCTGAACTGTGTCCTTTGTGTTATGTTCCTGAAATCCTGCTGTGTCCAGAACCCTGTGCCAGTGACTGTGAATCCTTGCTATATAATCTGAGTTCATCTTGGAAGAAGGAGTCCGGTGTGTGCTGAGT
This sequence comes from Oophaga sylvatica, assembly GCA_033576555.1. Taxonomy (NCBI): domain Eukaryota; kingdom Metazoa; phylum Chordata; class Amphibia; order Anura; family Dendrobatidae; genus Oophaga; species Oophaga sylvatica. The sequence goes on along the minus strand of JARQOD010006016.1, from coordinate 306 downwards.
TTCTGTTACTCTGTGCTCAGCCTCTGTGCAATCCCCGGCCAGCTCCCGTTGAGCCTGGCGGGGCTTGCACCAGACCGCTGGGGTTCCTTTTCAGGTCGCTGCCAGATGTCCGGATCCTATCCTTCCTGCCTGATGTCCGGATCCTGCCGATCATTGCCAGATGTCCGGAGCCTGCTGATCGGTGCCAGATGTCCGGAGTCCGAGGCCTGTGTTCCAGTCCGTGTTCCTGTGATTCAATCCATGTTCCTGTCCGTGTTCCTGACTTCCTGAGACCCAATCCGTGTTCCTGATGTTCTTGTCCGTGTT
>JARQOD010006015.1:0-45053 GCA_033576555.1 Oophaga sylvatica | reverse complement strand
GGTGATCCTGTTGAGAAATAAAGAAGCCGCTCGACGTCTGGAGCAAGCAAGAAAGACGCAAAATCAGCTTGGCTTGGTGGAAGACATCATTCAAGTGCCCAGAGTTCTGGTGAAGAAAGTCATCGGAAGACTTGGGAAAGTGATGCAGGAGATGGTGAATAAGTCCGGTGTGACGAGAGTCAGGATTCCGGCTGATGACGAAGTCCAGGTCAGAGGCGAAGATGGGATGGTCCCATTCCTCGTTGTCGGATCCAGGGAGAGCCTTGGGAATATCCGGATGCTCCTGGAGTATCGTGTGTCATACTTAAGAGAAGTAGAGCAGCTACGACTGGAGAGGGAGCAGGTCAACAGAGAGCTGCAGGAAATGGAAAGAAGATGGCCGCCACCTTCAATCCGTAGTGTTGAGAGGCGAAGAGCTCCTGATGGAAGAGGTAGAAATAGTGATGCCTCAGTTAGCTCAGTGATGAGTGACCTAAGCAAGAGAACCTGATGCAGCTAGGGGGCACTGTGTAGGCTCCTCGGGATATGCATGGAGGCATGTGATGGATGGACGTTATGTATCGCAGAGGTGGGTGGCCCTGTGATGGAAGCCTGGATATGTTTTTGTTCAGCAGATCTATTGCTGAGAGTTGTACTATATATTGGGAGGCTTCCAGGTGACTAGGAGAGCTGGGTGGGTCCAGTCACCTACAAACCCACCCAAGGGGTATGTGTCTGAATACCTAAGATAAAACCTGTATGTGGTTGTGTGTTGTGGTAAAGGACCTGTGATGAGGTCATGACCAGGTGACCTAACCATGTGATCCTGACCTCATCTGTGGGTGGGGTTACACCTATGTAATGGAGTTTGTTTGGCACCTGAGAGAGTGTGTGGGAGTCTGTGAGTGTGAACAGACTACCATGTGTCCAGGCGGGACATCACAGAGAGGACTCTGTGTCTGAGGAGTGAGGCTCCAGGCTGGAGCTGAAGCATTGAAGTACTGATGAATTGTACTGTACTATGGTTTATGATGTAATAAACCTAAGGACTTTTTGCATAAGAAAGTATCTCCTGATTTGCCTCCGAAGCAGCCGAGTGAGTGAAACCTTACACCCTGTATACAGCATATACTACACTCTTATTTTGAAAAAAAAAAAAGAAACAGGATCAAATACAATACTTAAAATAAAGAACAAGTAAAGTTAAAAATCAACAAACTTGGGAACTACGGGCCTGCTTTTGGTTAATGAGATGGTCAATGTTCGGTTCCATATTTGTCACAAGTGAAGCAATTTTTCTCTTTCTTGATATCATTATTTCCTAGGGATTCCAAATTGCTATTAGTAAAATACCAATATATATACAGCGCTACAAAAACAATATACCAGTAATAAAACTGCCCACACAGAGACATACAGCCTGCACTGCCCATCACTGCAGCCTTGCCAATCCATATCATTTCATCCTCATCAGTGCACATATTGGCGCAACTCCACTTTTAGCTCAGGCTCAGACTGGTGTGGTGCGAGAGTCCCTAATAGGCAGGTAAATGTCCCCAATAGGCAGCATTGGTCCCCAATAGGCAGGTATATGTCCTCAATAGGCAGCATATGTTCCCAATAGGCAGCATAGTCCCCAATAGGCAGCATATGTCCTTAATAGACAGCATAGGTCCCCAATAGGCAGCATAGGTCCCCAATAGGCAGCATAGGTCCCCAATAGGCAGCATATGTCCCCAATAGGCAGCATAGGTCCCCAATAGGCAGCATAGGTCCCCAATACGCAGCATAGGTCCTCAATAGGCAGCATAGGCCCCCAATACGCAGCATAGGTCCCCAATACGCAGCATAGGTCCTCAATAGGCAGCATAGGTCCCCAATACGCACATAGGTCCCCAATACGCAGCATAGGTCCTCAATAGGCAGAATAGGTCCTCAATACGCAGCATAGGTCCTCAATAGGCATCATAGGTCCCCAATACGCAGCATAGGTCCCCAATACGCAGCATAATCCCCCAATAGGCAGCATAATCCCCCATAGCCAGCATAATCCCCCATAGCCAGCATAATCCCCCATAGCCAGCATAATCCCCCCATAGCCAGCATAATCCCCCATAGCCAGCATAATCCCCCAATAGCCAGCATAATCCCCCATAGCCAGCATAATCCCCCAAAAACCAGCATAATACCCCATAGCCAGCATAATCCCCCATAGTCAGCATAATCCCCCAATAGCCAGCATAATCCCCCATAGTCAGCATAATCCCCCAATAGCCAGCATAATCCCCCATAGTCAGCATAATCCCCCATAGCCAGCATAATCCCCCATAGTCAGCATAATCCCCCAATAGCCAGCATAATCCCCCATAGTCAGCATAATCCCCCATAGCCAGCATAATCCCCCATAGTCAGCATAATCCCCCAATAGCCAGCATAATCCCCCATAGCCAGCATAATCCCCCATACCCAGCATAATCCCCCAATAGCCAGCATAATCCCCCATAGCCAGCATAATCCCCCAATAGCCAGCATAATCCCCCATACCCAGCATAATCCCCCATAGCCAGCATAATCCCCCAATAGCCAGCATAATCCCCCAATAGCCAGCATAATCCCCCACTAGCCAGCATAATCCCCCCATAGCCAGTATAATCCCCCCATAGCCAGCATAATCCCCCAATAGCCAGAATAATCCCCCATAAGCAGCAGAATCCCCCTTAGCCAGCATAGTCCACCATAAGCAGCAGTATCCCCCATAGGCCGGGCCCGGCGTTAAAAAAAAAATAAAGCCAGTACTCACCTATCTCCCCCGCAGCTCTGAAGAAGTGCGCTCGACTCCGTCTTCTCCTGGCACAGGCGGCGTGACGTCATCACGGCGCGCAGGCGGCATGGTGACGATCACGTCGCCTGTGCTGCATATGTGCCCGCGATTAAAGGGCCTGTGCTGCATTCCGCCCGCAATTAAAGGGCCCGCCAGCACTGAACTGTCAGTTCAGTGTCGGCGGGGCCGACGGGCCGGATCAAGCACAGTGTGCGCTCCTGCTTTGCCGCCCCCTCGCTGTCACCGCCTGAGACAGAGGCTCAAGTCGCCTCATTATAGCGGCGCCCCTGCATGTAAATTATGTAACACCAAAAATTTACAATTCTCTTGGTGGTCTGGGGCTACCCGCATTATCACCTGGGTCCAAAACTGGGGTTTATTCTCCGCCAAAGGGGTTGAATCAATGCCCAGCAAAGGAATAGGAGTTCACAGGGGTACCATGGGAAACCCACAACGTTTGGCAAAGTCGAAATCCATCAGGTTCAGGGCTGCTCCTGAATCCACAAAAGCCTGAGTGGAAAATTTGGAAAAGGAGCAGATCAAGGTAACAGTCAAGAGAAATTTAGACTGTACATTGCCCAAAACAATTGAGCGCAAAAAACGTTTTCCCTGTTTAGGGCAGACGGAAATAGTATGAGAAGCATCTCCACAATTAAAACACAACTTATTACGCTTCCGAAATTCTCGACACTGAGCCCCAGAAACAACCCCATCACACTGCACAGGCTCAGGGGCCTGTTCGAAAGGTAAAACCACCTCTCCCATAGTTTTACGTTCACGCAGGCGTCGGTCAATTTAAATGGCTAATGACATACAATCGTTGAGCCCGAGGGAACAAGAAATCCCACCATAACATCTTTTACGTCTCTGCCAGCCCTTTCCGAAAAAGAACCGCTAGTGCATCATCGTTCCATTTAGTAAGAACTGTCCATTTACGGAATTTCTGACAATATAACTCTGCAGTTTCCTGACCCTGGTTTAATGCCAACAAGGTTTTTTCAGCTTGATCAATCACATTAGGTTCGTCGTACAATAATCCCAGAGCATGAAAAAACACATCAACATTAGCCAACACAGAATCTCCAGGAGTCAGGGAAAAGGCCCAGTCCTAAGGGTCGCCGCGCAACAGGGAGATGACAATTTGAACCTGCTGCGCTGCGTTCCCCGAGGACTTAGGTTTCAAGGCAAAAAATAATTTACAATTATTCCTAAAGTTCAAAAATTTAGACCGATCCCCTGAAAATAAATCAGGCAGAGGAATGCTAGGTTCTATATCAGAAAACTGAGTGAGATAAGCAAAAATTTCCCGAACTTCAGTAGCGAGCCGCTCAACACGACCAGACAACTGCACAATCTCAATTGAAGAAGAAAGAAAATCCTCCTTCGGCCCCCAGAGAAAAAGAGGAAAAAATAAAAAACTCTGAAACTCTTTTTTTTTTTTTTTTTTTTACTATTCTTTCCTTCTTTTGAGTACCCTAGGATTAAGGTTAGGCCCTTGATTCTGTTATGATATGGTAGCCGAGGAGGACAGTAACAAAAATAGCAGAGGCAGCCAGTCACCCAGAGAGGTTGGTAACTAATGGATTGCAGAACCCTAAACTAACCGCACAAATAGAAGCAGCCGTGGGACGTACCTATGATGACCTAGATGAGGGTTAGCTAAGCCTAGAGATAGAAAGGTGAAAGCTAACTGCCCCGGAGTAGCGCCCCAAAGGAATAGGTAGCCCCCACACATATATTGGCGGTGAGACAAGATGAAATACAAACACAGGCAGAAAATAGAATAAGCAAACGCTGGGGCCCAGAACTGTCTAGATAGGACAGGACAGAATAGAGTACTCTCTGCAATCCATCAAAACCCTAAGAAAAATTCCAACACTTCTGATTCCAAAAAATACTGAGACCACACGATCTCTCCCCGCTATATCAGAACACTGGTGTGAACAGGTAGCTACCCAGCAGCCACTGAAATAACAGGGACTGAACAAATGAACAGAGATAACTGAGAAACAGAGGGTAGTGCAGGCCCCAGCAGGGGGACCCGGCTGACCTCACTCAGAAGGCAGAAAAACAAAAGAAAACAAAACCACAGAAACGAGCAGAAAATAACTTATCTGAAAGTTGCAGGAGCCCGTAAGCAGCTGACTTCCAAACTGGACCAGGAAGAGAAAACTAATCACCGGCGAGGATCATGGGAAAGTTACTCCTTTAAATCTCCCCAGTCATCACTCCCAGATCGTCCGCAGCTGGATCCTCAGCTGAAGGGTCTCTGTCAGTCAAGACAGCTACATTAATATCAACAGCCACCAGAGGGAGCCCCAACTCAGAATCCATAGTATTCACAACACTTACCTTGTAATGTCTTCAGATACTGTTCCATCCAGATGTGTCCGGATCCCAGAATTCCAAGCGGCGGAAGTTCACCGACTGCCATATTGGGACACCCAATTGATGGGTGTCTCAATATGGAAACAAACAGAAATCTGCAGTCTTAATAGCAATACCATGCTCACAAGATGACCCATTGGAACCAGCACACCACACCACCGAGTCTACAACTTCAAAGTTAGAGGCTAACTAGGAAGGCACATGGGGTAGACAGGTCAAAGAAGAGAGCACGGGAGAAGTCAGGACATGGGGAAAGAGAGAGTGGATAGGTGGGTGAGCACATGGGGGGGAGAGATTCTCAACGCAGCAAAACATGCCCCCATCGTGACATTACCGTGCTCTCGATGCAATAGCATCAGGCCTCCATCTAGTACCTTTTGAATAACTATGGGCTGCGCAGTATACTTTGTGGATGACTATGCGGTGCATTATAATTTATGGATGACTATGGGGTGCTTTACATTTTATGGATGACTATGGGGTGCATTATAATTTATGAATTACTACGGGGTGCATTATACTTTATGGATGACTATGGGGTGCTGTTAGGCAGTGACAGGTATTATTTGGGACGGACACTATGTATCCCCCAGGATGTGCATAGCAGTGTATTAAGGCCGCTGAAGTGCATTGCAGTCACAGATTTAGCTGTGGTTGCAATGCAGAACAAAAGTAAGTGTGGTCTTGGACAAGCTATTTGCTCATGGCAGATTTAAGAAAACCCAGCATTGGCTTTAATTTTTGGAGCGAACTACAGGATGGTAATGGGATGGTTTGCCCCCCCAGGCCGGGTCTTACAAGTGGCCCTTGACCACAGATTTCATTTATAAACACTGCAGTAAAGGGTTTGGGTGTGTCAGTGTTTGTTCGCAAGCAGCAGAGCAGGTGGATCTGCAACAGCCGGCGTGTGTGAGGTAACACAGAGCCAAGAGAAGAGAACGCCTGGCACCCCTCAGCGTGACACATGGTGCAGTCGCCCACAGCAACAGGTCTCAAATACGTACTGTTTTGCAGCCCCAGCTGCGATCCGGAGGATACCATGTGCTTTCCATCTTGTGAGTTTTGGAGACTAAATACGCTTGCTTTGAACGTCCCTGAGTCACTGCCTCATTACTGCACTCTGTGAACATCTCTGCACTACAGGGGCGTTATAATTTGTGGATGACTATGGGGTGCATTATTCTTTATGGATGATTATGGGATGCATTATACTGCATGAATGACTATGAGATGTGCATCATACAACATGGAGGACTATGGGATGTGCAGTATATTATATGGCAGACATTGGGATGCATTCAGGGTCGGACTGGGGTGTGTGGGGTCCACAGAGGAGAATTGAACCCAAGAGCCCACCCTACAGCTTTATGCAAGTATCTGTATTCCGTTATCCCCATTATAGTGGAACATCGACTGTAAAACATAGGCGGCTCCTGCATATCTACTGTGCACACACTATAACTGGGATGTACAATTACGGTAGTTTACATGAAAGGGGTTAAAACAAGTTATCAACGATCGATGGGCTCCACAGGATAGGTGATTGCATAGGTCCGACCATTAGAAACTGCACTGATCAGAAGAATGGGGAAGTTTTGTCCCTGTTAGGACACTTATCCCTATTTTAAAATTCAACGGCAGGTAGGATGTCTGACCCAGTTCCATTCATTCTCTTTGGGGCTACCATAAAACAATAAGAGCAGCGCTCGCATCCTCTGAGGGAATGAATGGATCAGTGGTCAAGTCGCACATGATGCTCCAGTCTAATGAGGATAAAAGTTCCACATTCTGCCAATTGGATTCAAACAGTCAGACCCCCACCAATCAATATGTCATCACTTATCCTGTAGAGAGGTGATTACTTTTTTCACAGTCGAACTCCTGTAAGTGCATCTCTGTCACTGTGTTCCAAGTATTTAAATGGAATCTGTCACCCCATTTTTGCCATATCAACTAAAGATATGGCTGAATAGTGCGTCCCAGAAGAAAGCTAGCGGTATTTACCTTATTTCCTGATACCCCCATTTTCATATAAAAATACCTTAGTAAAGTTGGTATTTTGGGCTGCCAATCAGGGCGATCAGGTCAGATGGGCGGCGGTTATTCGCTCCCCCCCTCTCTCCTCCGCTTCTGTCACGTAACGCTGTCTGTGAATATCACAGACAGCGTACCGTTTCCGCGATTGCGCTGTGAAGCAGGGCCCCAGCGCGTGCGCAGTGTTCTTTGCCCAACAGTGGGAAAAGTAGTAAAACATTACTGCGCATGCGTCAGACTTCCTGACTTTCCTTGGCCCGGAAGTCATCAGCAATCACTGGACGACTTCCGGGTCAAGTGAAGTGCCAGAAATTACTTGCGCTTGCACGGTAGTGATAGTGTGCTGGCCCACTGTTGGGAAAACAACGCTTTGCACACGTGAGGGACTTTTACACAGCGCAAGCGCGGAAAGACAGCGGACAAGAAAAAAAAAAGCTACGTACGCCAAGAATGGAGGAGGGTTGGGGAAACCGAATAACCGCCGCCCAGCTGACCTGACTGCCCTGATTGGCAGCCCAAAATACTAACTTTACTAAGGTATTTTTATATGAAAACGGGGGTATCAGGATATAAGGTAAATACCGCTAGCTTTCTTCTGGGATGCACTATTCAGCCATATCTTTAGTTGATATGGCAAAAATGAGGTGACAGATTCCCTTTAATCTCTAATGGACATAATGAATCTTCTCCTAATTAATATCAGAGAGAACAAATGACCACCATACACAACACAATCCACTATACCAAGACCAATAATATCACATACAGGGAAGAAATACCACCACACCATGACCAGAGCACATAGTGACCGAATAATACCACATACAAGGAACAAACACGTCACACCATGAACAGATCACATACACTCCCTGACAGAAGTTATGTCGCTTATCCATGTTATGTAAATCAAAGCTTATAACCTGACGTTAAATTCATCCATTGGTTTTATAAATTACTCTTTTGAAAGCTGAAATCCTCTCAAATTTGGTTTAGGTTAAGAAAATAAATTGGCATACGGAGATTTAAATTTTCCCCTTCACCGTATACAGCTGGTATCTTCTGATACAATGCCGTTTTTCTGCCTTTTGCATTACGGTCAAATCCATACTGAGTGAGCGTCTGTGTGTGACTCCGGAAATATATACAGAGATTTAAATTTTCCCCTACACTGTATACAGCTGTACTCTTCTGATACAGTACCATATATCTGATGCTATTTTTTGTACATTTTCCCAAACATGAGGAAGTATGGTGGAAAAGGCCGCGGACATTGGCGGGGGGGCCAGCTGGTACTGATGGTGGTGGTGGTGCATCTGCTGGTAGTGCCAAAAGCACAATAGCACCTAAGGAAGGAGGTGTTGAGCCTGTATCATCGTCTGGCTCCAGAAGGCCTGGAAGGCTCCCTTTTCTGGGAGCTGTTAAACCGCTTTTAAAGCAGAAGCATCAGGAACAGGTTTTGGCATTCATTGCCGAAACAGCCTCCAGCTCTATCGCCTCCTCTTCTGAAGTTTAAAAAATGGCAAGCACTGAGTCTTCAGTGCAGGCTCCTGGACAGGAACAACACCTTTCCTTGTGTCCTTCACCCCCACCAAAAGTGAAGGATGCGGCAGGCCACACTTCAGATTATTCACTGGAGCTCTTTTCACATACCATGCCTGGGTTATCAAGTGAAATCCTGAATTCCCCAGTCCAAGATGAATATGACATGGAGTGCATTGATGCACAGCCACTGCTATATGATTCTCCTGGTACATTCACCCAGAGCACTGCATTGCCCTTGCAGTCTACTGAGCCAGATTCTGACCCTGATGAAACTCAGGTGCCCCTTCCCGCATACTATACCACCTTACACTGTGACACAGAGGAGGGTGCAGATGAAATTGAAGAGGAGGTGATGGATGACCCAGTTGTTGACCCGGATTGGTATCCATTAGGGAAAGAGGGTTCCGCTGGCAATAGCTCAGAAGAGGAGGAGGATCCGCAGCAGGCATCGACATCGCAGCTGTGGTTATCTGGCAGGCCATTGCAGTCCAAAAACATGTTAAAAAAAACAAGAGTTGCAGGACAGCTTGGCCAGACGGTCAAATTAGCACAGCGTGCAAGCCCTGAAAAGTTTTCCCATAGTAGTAAGAGTGCAGTGTGGCACTTTTTTGACCAAAATCCTATTGATGAGGCAAAGGTTATCTGTAAGATATGGGAAGGACCTTGAGCGCAGGGAAAAATCTCTGAAATGTGAATACCAGTTGCATGCTTAGACATATAAAAACCATGCACTTGCAAGCGTGGATGGACTACAAAACCTCACTGGCTTTGAACGCCTACATTGCCAAACTGATCTCATTAGAGATGATGCCCTTCTGTTTGGTTGAAAGCGCAGCGTTCCGAGAGCTCATGGCCTATGCTGTCCCACACTATGACCTACCCAGTCGGCACTTCTTTTCTAGAAAAGCCATCCCTGCCCTCCACCTGCATGTGAAAGACCGCATTGTCCATGCACTCAAACAATCAGTGAGTGGAAAGGTGCACCTCACAACAGATGCATGGACCAGGAGGCATGGCCAGGGCCATTACATGTCCATCACTGCGCACTGGGTTAATGTGGTGGATGCAGGGTCCACAGGGACAGGGGCGGTGGGACAGTGTTGCCTAGCCCATGGAATAGGCAACAGTTGGCTGTAGGCGTTCGACCCTCCTCCTCCTTCTCCATAATCGAAAGCTCATCGACAGAGCGCAGTCGCACGAGCACTCCATCCGCAGCTGCCAGTGTTGCATACGAGGTGTCCCACTATCAAACAGCTAGTGGTAAGCGTCAGCAGGCTGTTTTAAAGATGATGTCTTTGGGCGACAACAGACACACCGCGGAGGTACTGGCCGACTACTTGCAGCGAGTAACTGAGTCATGGCTGGGCAGTCTACATCTTGAGCCAGGCAAGGTAGTCAGTGATAACGGCCGTAATTTTGTGGCGGCCATAGCCCTGGCAAAACTGAGACACATACCTTGCCTGGCTCACACCTTGAACCTGGTGGTGCAGTGCTTCATAAATAATTATCCGGAGTTAACAGCCCTGCTCCATAAGGTGCGAAGACTGTGCTTGCACATACGTCGCTCGCCCGTAGACTCCAGTCGTATGCAGAGGCTGCAGCAATCGCTCCATCTCCCCAAGCACCGCCTAATCATAGACGTTGCAACAAGGTGGAACTCCACCATGCACATGGTTGAGAGGCTGTGCGAACAGAGGCAGGCTGTAATGCATTTGTGGGAGGATTCACATGCAGCCAGTTTGAGGGCAGACATCGAGTTGTCGGGTGTGCAGTGGTCAAAGCTGAAAGACCTCTGTAAAGTCCTTCAGTGTTTTTTTAGGAATGCACACAGCTGGTAAGTGCAGATGACGCCATCATAAGCATGAGCATCCCACTTAGCGTCTGCTCATGCAAACTTTGACGCACATTAAGGATCAGGCGTCTGCAGTGGAGGAGGAGGAGGAGGGAGCCCTGATGACAATCAGCCAATGTCTGTTCAGGGAACTGTCCTGGACGAGGTGAAGGAAGAAGAGGAGGAGGAAGAGGATGAGGGGGATGATTATTTTGGGGAGGAGGATGCTTCTCAGGGGGCAAGAGAAAATGTTGGCTTGCCAAAGTCAGATACAGGGTTTGTGCGTGACTGGAGGGATGTGTATTTGGCAGAAATCGCTCCTCCACCCACCACTGGCAGTGCATCATTGACACCTGGAACATTGGCCCACATGTGTGATTATGTCTTGCGGATCCTAAAAAGGACCCCCACATTGCCAAAATTATGAAGGATTACTACTACTGGTTGGCCAGTAGCCTCGATCCACGCTATAAAGGCAAATTACAGAACATCATGCGACAGGAGAACCTACAGTCATGGCCAAAAGTTTTGAGAATGAGACAAATGTTAATTTTTACAAAGTCTACTGCTTCACTTTTTCTAATGGCAATTTGCATATACTCCAGAATGTTATAAAGAGTGATCAGCTTAACAGCAATTACTTGCAAAGTCAATATTTGGCTAGAAAATGAACTTTATCCCCCAAAACACATTTCAACATCATTGCAGCCCTGCCTTAAAAGGACCAGCTAACCTCTTTTCAGTGATTGCTCCATTAACACAGGTGTGGGTGTTTGAGGACATGGCTGGAGATCAATCTGTCATGATTAAGTAAGAATGACCCCACTGGACACTTTAAAAGGAGGCTGGAGCTTGGCATCATTGTTTCTCTTCTGTTAACCATGTATCTCTAAAGAAACACGTGCAGTCATCATTGCAATGCACAAAAATGGCCTAACAGGGAAGAGTATCACAGCTAGAAAGATTGCACCTCAGTCAACAATCTATCGCATCATCAAGAACTTCAAGGAGAGAGGTTCCATTGTTGCCAAAAAGGCTCCAGGGCGCCCAAGAAAGACCAGCAAGCGCCAAGACCGTCTCTTAAAAGTGTTTCAGCTGCGGGATTGGGCTACCAGCAGTGCAGAGCTTGCTCAGGAATTACAGCAGGCAGGTGTGAGTGCATCTGCATGCACTGTGAGGCGGAGACTCTTGGAGCAAGGCCTGGTCTCAAGGAGGCAGCAAAGAAGCCACTTCTCTCCAGAAAAAACATCATGGACAGACTGATATTCTGCAAAAGGTACAGGCAGTGGACCGCTGAGGACTGGGGTAAAGTTATTTTCTCTGATGAATCCCCTTTTCGATTGTTTGGGACATCAGGAAAACGCCTCATTCGGAGAAGACAAGGTGAGCGCTACCACCAGTCTTGTCTCATGCCAACTGTTAAGCATCCTGAAACCATTCATGTGTGGGGTTGCTTCTCAGCCAAGGGAATCGGCTCTCTCACAGTCTTGCCTAAAAACACAGCCATGAATAAAGAGTGGTACCAGAATGTCCTGCAAGAGCAACTTCTCCCAACCCTCCAAGAGCAGTTTGGCGATCAACAATGCCTTTTCCAGCATGATGGAGCACCTTGCCATAAAGCAAAGGTGATAACTAAATGGCTCAGGGAACAAAATATAGAGATTTTGTGTCCATGGCCTGGAAACTCCCCAGATCTTAATCCCATTGAGAACTTGTGGTCAATCATCAAGAGACGGGTGGACAAACAAAAACCTAAAAATTCTGACAAAATGAAAGCATTGATTGTGCAAGAATGGACTGCTATCAGTCAGGATTTGGTCCAGAAGTTGATTGAGAGCATGCCAGGGAGAATTGCAGAGGTCCTGAAGAAGAAGGGTCAACACTGCAAATATTGACTTGCTGCATTAACTCATTCTAACTGTCAATATAAGCTTTTGTTACTCATATGTTTGCAATTATATTTCTGTCTGTGATAAAAACATCTGTCAAACAAACATAAAAACCAGAGGGCAATAGATCATTTGAAAATATAATTTTTGTGTCATACTCAAAACTTTTGTCCATGACTGTAGAGCTAATATTGGCGAACAAACAAGCAACTCTGGTAAACCGTTTGTTAGAGGCATTCCCAGCACACAGCAGCGGTGCAGGTTCTACCACGAGCCATACTGGGCAACATGGAAGAGGTGTTTGAGGTGCACACAGCCGAAGTGGCGTTGGAGACAGGGGTTTCATGACGATGTTGAGGACTGATTTCTCGAGTACCGCTCACACGACTGGTAATACTGAATCGATTGCAACAGACAGGAGACAGCAGTTGTCAACTATGGTTCAAAATTACCTCTCTTCCTCTATCGATGTTCTCCCTCACGGTTCATTCCCCTTTGACTACTGGGCCTGTAAACTGGACACCCGGCCTAAATTGGCACAATATGCCTTACAGGAGCTCGCTTGCCCTGCTGGTAGTGTGCTATCAGAAAGAGTCTTCAGTGCTGCTGGATCAATCCTGACAGAAAGAAGGACCCGGCTGTCGACTCAAAATGTAGGTGATCTCTCCTTCATTAAAATGAACCATGCCTGGGTTTCAAAGGATTTTGTACCACCTTCCCCTGATTACACATAGGTTGCCAGCAAAATGGCTCGCTTTGTCCTCCTCTTCCTCCGACTTCTCCAATTCCTCCATTGGCAGCTGCTGAACATCCAGCCTAAACCTCAACATATGCCAGTTTTTCCACCTCCCTAACTGGGCTGTACCCCCCTCCCAGGGCCGGCATCAGCACCTGGTGCACTCGGGCAAGTGCCAGGGCCCTGAGCAGGTGGGAGGGCCCACTCGCCGTCAGAGCAGGTGGGAGGGCCCACTCGCCGTCAGGGCCACCGGTGTACTATGAGGGGCCCTGTGCCAGTGCCAGTGCCCACGAGTGGGCCCCCTGCTTGCTCAGGGCCCCAGCACTTGCAGAACTTATCTTTCCCTGCTCCACCGTTGTGACGTCTTCCGTGTTTCCTGACAGTGACATTCAGGTCAGAGAGCGCGATGACGTCATGTCTGTACGCCCTCTGCCTGAACAGTCACAGTGCAGAGAGCTGGAAGATGGCGATGCTGAGGAGTCCAGAGTAGAGCAGTGCCCAGCGAGGAGAGGTATTTCATTTTTTTTAATGTTTGGAGCAATATATGGGGAGCATTATACACTGGAGAATTATATATGGGGCCCATCATACACTTGAGCATCACAGATAGGGCCCATTATACACTGGAGCATTATATACAGTATGGGGACCATTATATTAGGAGCATTATATTGCGCTCATCATACACTGGAGCATCATTTATGGGGCCCATCATACACTTGAGCATCATAGATAGGGCCCCTCATACACTGGAGCATTATAAATGGTGCCCATCATACACTGGAGCATCATATGGGGCCCATTATATGTGGAGCATTATATATGGGGACCATTATATTTGGCGCATTATATGGGGCTCATCATACACTGGAGCATCACATATGGGGCCCATCATATACTAGAGCATCATATGGGGTTCATTATTTATGGGGCATCATATAGGGCCCTTTATATATGGAGCATCATATGGAGCACATATGGGGCCTATTTGTATGGAGCATTATATGGAGCCCATTCTGTATGGAGCAATATATGGGGCTCATTATTCTGTATAGACCAATATATGGGGCTCATCATTCTGTATGGCGCACTATGTGGTGCCCATAATACTGTATTGAGGACTATACTGTGCGGTTTTTGAGCTATTGTAGAATTTACAATAGATACCCTATCACTCATTTAATGTAAGAAGTGAAGTATTTGGCATTGTACTATACCTATATTTCTCTGCCGTATCAGAGCATCATGAATTGTGGTATGTGTTAAAGGGGCCCACTGAGACTCTTTGACCCGGGGCCCACAAAACCTGGAGCCAGCCCTGCCCCACCCCACAACTTTAGCCAAATAACGCCCAGTTTTCAATGCATTACTATTATTATATAGTAAATTAAGGTTGACAAGCTTAAGTAATAAGAATTGATGTCGTTGGCATTGAAATGGGCACTGTAGGTGTGTTTACTGTCCTCCACTCACTGGCGACTTTTATTCCCCATTGACGTGCATTGGGGTCCGGTTTCGTTTTTTGTCGAAACTCCGACTTTTGCCGCTTGTTAGTCGGCCGATCTCGTTCGCCTCGATTTTTGGTAAAGTCGGATGGTCCAAAACCCGACTCGACCCTTTCGGAGGCAAATTCGCTCATCTCTAGTGATCACCAATGACATTATACACAGGAGCTCTGTAAACTGTGTCAGTATACAGGTAATACAGTGATCACCAGATACATTACATACAAAAGCTTTGTATATAGTGTTATTGTACGAGTAATACAGTGATCACCAGTGACATTACATACAAGAGCTATGCATATAGTGTCATTGTACAAGTAATACAGTGATCACCAGTGACATTATACACAGGAGCTCTGTACACTGTGTCAGTATACAGGTAATACAGTGATCACCAGTGACATTACATACAAGATCTTTGTATATAGTGTCATTGTACAAGTAATACAGTGATCACCAGTGACATTATACACAGGAGCTCTGTACACAGTGTATAGTGTATAGTGTATGTGTACATGTAATACACTGACTTGCCAGTGACATATGTAGTTGAAGTCCTACATCTTTGCTTTTCTTCTTCATCCACCACAGACCGCCATCACTTTCTCCAGCCAGGAGACTCATCTCTGCAAAAAATAACACAGTCAGCAATAGCTGATCGCTTCCAGAGCACATTCTCCACTTTTTCCCCGGACTTCTACACTACGTCAGATGAAGAAAAAAAGCAACGTAGTGCCACCCTGCACAGTAACATGATCCCCCTTTTGTTTCCTCCATGGAAAACAGTTTCCTAAAAAGTAAATTGTATTATAGTAGTAATAATGTCCCTAATTGGACCCTAAAGAAATATCATGTTCCCCACTTGTCACCATAAACTAATATAGCATGTTCCTCATTCTGGCCCCAAAACAGTAATTAGGTCCCTCATCCTGGCCCCCTTTATTTAATAATCTCGCCCAGCCTGGCACTCTTTATTTTATAATATGCTCCAGCCTGGCCATTGTCCAGGCTGGCCCCCAGATATCTATATTGGCCCCCCAGCTATCCATACTGACCCCCATATGTCCTTTGTCCTGGACCCTATATATCCATCCTGGATTCCTCATGTAACCAACCTGGTCCCTTGTCCTGCCCTCCCATATATCTATCCTGGATCCCCCATATATCTATCCTGCCCATCCATATATCCATACTGGTCTATTGTCCTGGCCCCCAATATTGCCATCCTGGCCCCCAATATGTTTATCCTGACCCCATATATCCATCCTGAGTCCTAGTCATGGCCCCCATATATCCTTCCTAGCCCCCCTATATCCATACCGGTACCCCAATATATCTATCCTGGCCCCCCATGTCTCCATCCTCATCCCTTGTCCTGGCCCCTCTATATATTCATCCTGGTCCCCATATATCGATCCTGGCTACCCCCATAAATCCATCCTGGTCTTTTGTCCTGGCCCCTCCATATAATCATCCTGGCCTCTCTATAGATCCATCCTGCCCCCCCATATACCCATCCTGGTTCCTTGTCCTGGCCTCTGCATATATCTATCCTGGCCCCTCTATATATTCATCCTAGCCCCCATATACCCCATCCTGGCCCCCCATGTATGCATCCTGGACCCCCCATATATCCATCCTGGCCCTCCCATATATCCATTCTAGTTCCTTGTCCTGGCCCCCCATATATTCATCCTGGATCTTCCCATATATCCATCCTGGTCCCCCATATATCCATCCTGATCCCTTGTTCTGACCCCCCCATTATCCATCCTAGCTCCCATATATCCATCCTGGTCCCTTATCCTGCCCCCCATATATTCATCTTGGTACCTTGTCCTGGCCCCCCATATATCCATCCTGCCCCTCCATATATCCATCTGGCCCCTCTATATATCCATCCTGTCCCCCTCCATATATCAATGCTGCCCCTCCGATATAACTAACCTGGTCCCTTGTCCTGCCCCCCATATATCCATCCTGTTTCCCCCATATATCCATCCTGCCCCCTCCATATATCCATTTCTGGCCCGCCATAAATCCATCCTGGTCTCTTGTCCTGGCCCCTCCAATTATCCATCCTGGCCCCTCTATAGATCCATCCTGACCCCCATATACCCATCCTAGTTCCTTGTCCTGGCATCTGCATATATCCATCCTGGACCCTCTATATATTTATCCTAGCCCCCATATACCCCATCCTGGCCCCCCATGTATGCATCCTGGACCTCCCATATATCCATCCTGGCCCTCCCATAGATCCATTCTGGTCCCTTGTCCTGGCCCCCCATATATCCATCCTGCCCCTCCATATATCCATCCTGGCCCCTCTATATATCCATCCTGCCCCCTCCATATATCCATGCTGCCCCTCCCATATAATTAACCTGGTCCCTTGTCCTGCCCCCTAAATATCCATCCTGTTTCCCCCATATATCCATCCTGCCCCCTCCATATATCCATTCCTGGCCCGCCATATATCCTTCCTCGTCCCTTGTCCTAGCCTCTTCATATATCCATCCTGGCCACCCATATATGCATCCTGGACCCCCCCATATATCCATCCTGACCCTCTCATATATCCTTTCTGGTCCTTTGTCCTTGATCCACATATATCCAATCTGGCTCCCCCATATATTCATCCTGGTCCCTTGTTCTGCCCCCCCATATATCCATCCTGGTCCCTTGTCCTGGCCCAATACATCCATCCTGGTCCCTCTATATATCCATCCTGTCCCCCCATTTATCCACTCTGCCCCCCAATATTCTTATCCTGATCCCTTATCCTGGCCTCTCCATATATCCATCCTGGCCCCCCATATATCCATTCTGGTCCCTTGCTCTGGCCCCAAGAGCAAGGATCCATCCTGCATCCCCCATATATTCATCCTTGTCACCTGTCCTGTCCCCTATTTATCCATTGTGGCCCCCCATATATCCATCTTGGTCCCTTGTGCTGGCCCCCCATATATCCATCCATCCTGACCCCCTCATATATTCATCCTGACCCTCCCATATATCCATCCTGGTCCCTTGTCCTGCCCCCCCAATATATCTATCCTAGCCCCCCATATATCTATCCTGATCCCTTGTTCTGACTTTCCATTATCCATCTTGGCCCCCCATATACCCATTCTAGTCCCTTGTCCTGGCCCCTCATATATCCATCCTGGCCT
Source organism: Oophaga sylvatica (assembly GCA_033576555.1). NCBI lineage: Eukaryota > Metazoa > Chordata > Amphibia > Anura > Dendrobatidae > Oophaga > Oophaga sylvatica. Next base: position 27,152 of record JARQOD010006015.1, on the reverse strand, counting down.
CCATATAATGACATGGTGGGGGACATGGTGGCGGTGGTGGGCAAAGCCCAAAATTCAATTGGGCATGTTTTAGCTGGCATTCTAAAGTGATGGGGAATATGTATTCCACTATTTAGATAACAATTTGGAATGCGGGAGGGACCTCAAAAATATAGGAGTGAGACCTCTACCAAATGTATGATACAAGGCCACCTGAGGACCCTTCAAAAACTCAGGTTTCAAGGCCCCTGTTGACCCTCTGAAAATGTCAAGCAAGGGCCACATAATATAATAATAATCTTTATATCTTTATATTATAATAATCTTTATAGCGCTAACATATTCCGCAGCGCTGTACAGTTTGCACACATTATCATCGCTGTCCCCGATGGGGCTCACAATCTAGATTCCCTATCAGTATGTTTTTGGAGTGTGGGAGGAAACCTGAGTACCCGGACGAAACCCACGCAAACTCCTTGCAGATGTTGTCTTTGGTGGGATTTGAACCCAGGACTCCAGCGCTGCAAGACTGCAGTGCTATCCACTGAGCCAACATGCTGCATAATGATATGGCAGGGATCTTGGTGGTGATGGCAGGTAAAGCCCAAAATTCAAATGGTCATGTTTTAGCTGGCATTCAAAAGTACTGGGGAATACGTATTCCACTATCTAGCTAATTATTTGGAATGAGGGAGGAACCTCCAAATGTAGGAGTGAGATCCTTCACAAATGTTAAAGGAAAAAATAAAGCCAAAACGATGCGTATGAACATATCCTAAAGTGGAGGTATCATTTTTTTCTTTTTTTTTTATTTTGCGTTATATACATGTTATATGAAGGAAAAAATGTTTCTTATTATTTTCCGCTTTTAAAAAATATTAGGTTTGGAGACAAGAACTCCTACGTGACCCTCATGGCAGCAGCCAAACGTTAAGAGGCAGCAGAGACAGCTGTGGCAGAATGTCGCGAGGAAGTTGCAGGATGTCAGTGGGAATGCGAGCACCAGCAACAAATGCTTCAACTCCAACTCTAGCTCCAGCTGAAGACCCCAGCCAGTCAAGAGTCTCCTGAGATCCGGGTTCCAAAGCTATGGGTGGAGGACTTTCCCCAGCTGGACAAAGGAGGGGACTTGGACATTTTGAAAAAGCTTGCTATCAATACCATCTGCCTGAGGACTAGTGGGTCCAGATCTTAACTTCTCACCTCAGGGGTAAGGACCTGGAAATATTTGGGTACCTGCCCAGCGAGATCACCCTGAGCTATGAGGACATAAAGCAGACTCTGATCCGGCAGTAAAACTTGAACCCTGAGACGTACCAGAGGAAGCTCCGGAGTACGCAGCAGGGTCCTGCAGACAGGTGGGCCGATCACATGCAGTCCCTACTGAGAGCAGTCGACCAATGGACCACATGATTGGCACTCACCACCATCCAGCAGCTGAAGGAGCTCATTGCGACTGAGCAGTTTTTATGTGGAACTACCCGGAGGACCTCCAGCAGTATCTCCCTGAACGGAAGCCAAAGGGGGCCTCTGCAACAACGACACTAGCCGACGAGTACGCCAACAACAGAACTCCAGAGATCAAGAAACCTGCTGACTGGAGAGGGAGTAAGACGAATGCGGTAGCTGCTGTCCATGCGCCCAAGCCCAAGGGAACACTGGCCCATGCTTCCCTCTCCACATCGGTGGGGGAACTCTGACTATGCAATATCTGCAAACAGCTGGGACACTTCAAAGCAATTTGTCCCCAGCGCCAGAAGGGCCCTTCCCTATCCCAGAAACCGTCCACTGTTTTTTGGATGGGTGAGGGTGATAGGAGGTTCATTGACAACTTTCAGCCTATCACCATAGGCCAGGTCATGGCCTTGGACCTACGGCACATGTGATGTAATTATCACCTGGGCAATACTAAGAAAATCCTGAAAACATGACCTGTTGGTGGGCCTTGAGGACTGGAGTTGGTGAATCCTGCCTTAGAATGTGGCCAGCCGGCATGCTAGAACCAGTTGGCCTGTGAGGCTTTCATGGAAGGGACAGACAGGGGGCAGACAGATGTGGTGGAGGAGCATGCAATTGAGGGAGGGGCTATCCCAGGAGAGGTAGGGCTCCCAGGTAAGGTCTCATTGCAGGGTTCCCCCACAACCGGTATATCAGAGGTCCACGTTAGTCAGTCCGGCGACTTGGTCGGGAGCAGAGGACAAGCAGTCACTATCCACAGTTGCAGCAGCTGTTGCCGCTATCATGGGGAGTAGTATTGCTGGGACCTCAAGGGCCCCTCGGCGGTCCGACAACTTTTTCCCTTCTGACCAGGTGGCTGCCAGGTCTGACAGAAGCCAGGAGACATCTATTCTGGCCACGTCCAGTCAAGGGTTTCAGATGGCGTTGGAAATTGACGTTCCATGTCATTATCAGCAAGAACTGAAGAGCTGAAGATGGAAGAACTATTACATTGCCTTCTGGAGAAGTCGCAGATGTCTGGTGGTGAATATTGGCTGTGGCGGTGCCAGGATGAAGTGCAGACAATCGGTAACATTGCAGGAGCCATAGAAAACCAGTTCAGGTGACAGGAAGTGTGTTCTCAGAGACACAGAAAGAGGCGGTCTGTGCTGAGGATGTCAGGCTGTCCGTCTGTCCGTCATGACGTGAAGGCCAAGTGCTTCCAATCTCTGCCTGTCCAGGAGCATTGCTGACGCAAGTGACATGCAACTACATCTGAGGTGAGACCGGAAAGATTAGGGCGGCAGAGTCAGTCTGCAGTCCGGAAGGATGTGCTACCCATATTGCCTTCCACTTTGCCTGGAGAGCAACCTGTGATGATGTCCTGGCAAGTGGCTCATCCTGTTCCTATTGCATGGGGTTCATCACTGTCATGATCCAGACTGCGATTTGAGTCCTGTCTTTCCATTTTCCCGGTCTGGTTATGTCATGGGTTAACCTTTCTCAGTCTCTGTCTGGGTTCAGGTTTGCTATTTATAGCTGCTGCTTTCTGCAGACTATGTCAGTTATAGTTCTGCCTACGGCGTGAGTAGCTGACTCTGGTATGTCCTGAATTGTCCTGCTGCGATTCCTGACTTGACCCTTGTCTGTTATATTTCCTCTCCCTGTGCCGACTCTGTGTTTCCCCTGTGTGTTGGGACTTCCTGGTACTTGAACTCGGCTTTGACTCTGACCTCCTTTTTGTCTTTTGTCTTTGGCATGTCCACTACTGACCGTTACTGATCCTTTGGCTTGTCCCTGACCCTGAGTTTGTTTATTCCTTTGGTACTGCGCTACAGTCTTGGATTTTACCCGGCTTGTTTGACTATTCTGCTGCCACCTTTTGGCAGCCTCGCTGCTGCACTGCAGGTCTGCTTCATCTGTGTGCTGAACTCCTTCCACTCTATCGCCATCTAGTGGAGTTTGCATCTACCTGCATTGCAGCAGCGTGATATTATAACTGACCCAAAAACAGACAGTTTTTTTCTCCGCTCCGTACCTTGGCAGGTCAGATGTCTAGTTTGACACTAATGATGCAGGATTTGTCTGTGGAACATAGGACTCTGGCCACGTCTCATAACCAAATGCAAAGGGAGCTTTTTGAAATGGCAAAATCTTTTCAGGGTTCTATTTCCCAGTCTGTCTGTAAACACTTTGACACTGGTGATGTTTCGCTGCACTCTCCTGAACCTACGGTCAGGCTCCCAGATACCTTCTCTGGATAAAAGGAGAAGTTCCATATGTTCAGGGAGAGTTGCAAGCTGCTGTATTCTGTTAGACCCCAATCCTCTGGAGATGAGAGTCAGCGGGTGGGGATAATTATTTCCTTACTTCGGGAGGGACCTCAATCGTGGGCTTTCTCTTTACATGCTACTGCCCCTAAAGGTGTGTCTATGGATAGGTTCTTTGAGGCCTTAGAACTTGTTTTTGACAAACCTGACCTGGTCGGAGTGGCAGAGGACGCAATCATGGGTCTCCTTCAGGGTAAGCTCTCGGCCGAATGGTATTGCTCCGAGTTCCGACGATCGTCCACTGAGGTGTGCTAGAACAACTCAGCGCTTAGGTGTTAGTTCAGGAGAGGACTGTTGGATCAACTGAAGGACTCTCTAGCTCTCCATCCACCACCCAGCTCCTTAGAGGAGGCTATGACTCAGGTTATCCGTATGGATCGGAAGCTGTAGGAGAGCGGTGTTACACAGAGAGGGGTTCATTTGCTTCCTGCTAATCCTGTTGTTCTTCCGAACCTATGGAGGTGGAGGCCACCAACCTCAAGGAGAAGGAGAGGAGATGTTGACGCAAAGGAAATTTGTGTTTCTACTGTGGAAATCCCGGACATTGGAAAAAGGACTGCCCTTCTTAACCACCGACTAGCAAACGGATGAGTCTGGGTGATTGTTGAGGAGGTCATCCAGACTCTCAGGCACCTTTTTGCTCATTTTTTAAAATATTGTTGGAAGTGGAACTTTGTTGTGGGAGTTGCTTCACGCCCACTTCAGCTTTTGTGGACTGCGGCTCGTCCATGAACTTTATTGACTCTAACTTGGTGACCAAGTGTAAGTTAGGGACAGTTAGGCTGGAGACTCCAATTCAAATTGTTGCCATTGACAAAACACCGCTAGCTAAGAATGTCATTAAATTTGTCTCGGAGGAGTTTCTCCACAAGGTGGGTTCCTTGCATCAGGAATGTATTTCATGTTTTGTTCTGGACAATCTTCCTGCGGGACTGGTGTTGGGATTTCCTTGGATACAGTTACACAATCCTGTGATAAACTGGGAATCTCGGGATATTGTTAAATGAGGTCCTAATTGTGTTTAAGTTTGCTACTGTACTTGTGTCATCCGTTAATCTGGAGGTTATTCCAGAGTACCTGAAGGATTTTGAGGATGTTTTTGCCGAAAAGGAGGCTGAGGTCTTACCACCACACTGCCCTTTTGACTGTACTGTCAATCTGTTTCCGGGTGCTAAATAGCCCAAGGCCCGTCTGTAGAAACTCTCCGGCCCAGAGCGAACCGCTATGAAGGAGTATATCTCTGAATGCCAATGTAACGGTCACATCCCTCCCTCTGTCTCTCCTGTGGCGGCTGGAATCTTTTTTGTAAAAAAGGTGGTTTGCACCCATGCCTCGATTTTCGGGAATTAAATAAGATCACAATACTTATCCAGTCCTGCTCATCCCTGATCTGTACAACCAATTATCTGGGGCCAAGTGGTTTTCTAAATTGGACCTCAGGGGAGCATATAATCTAATCCATATTCGGAAGGGGGATGAGTGGAAAACGGCCTTTCTCACCTCTGAAGGTTTATTAAGAATTTGGTTATGCCCTTTGTTATCACTAATGCGCCAGCTGTTCTTTAGAATTTTAATAACCAAGTATTTTCTGATTTCATTGGGCACTTTATGATGGTGTATTTAGATGATATCCTTGTGTTTTCTTCTGACAAACAAGCTCACATGGGTCAACTACGTACAGTTCTCCAGAGGTTACGGGAGAACTCGCTTTTTGCGAAACCTGAAAAATGCTAATTTTTTGTTCAAGAGCTGTCCTTTTTGGGGTTTATCCTATCTGCTAAGGGGTTTCGTTGACCCTGGGAAGGTACGGACCATTGCGGATTGGGTGCAACCCAGAGACTTGAGGGGTCTTCAGCGTTTTTTGGGGTTTTGCCAATTATTACAGGAAAATCATTAAGGGATTTTCACAGGTGGTCAAGCCCCTCGCTGATCTTACTCATAAGGGGGCTGATCTAAAAAACTGGCCAGCTCCGGCAGTGGCAGCATTTTCCTCATTACAGGAATGCTTTACGTCTGCCCCTCTTTTTGTCCATCCCGATCGGTCTGAACCATTCATTGTTGAGGTGGACGCATCGAAGGTGGGGATGGAGGCAGTGTTGTCACAAGGTCCCGCCACGTTGACTAGCTTGAGACCCTGTGCCTTCTTCTCAAAGAAATTCTCTCCTGCTGAGAGAAATTATGATGTCAGGAATTGGGAGCTTTAAGCCATTAAGTTGGCCTTTGAAGAATGGAGGCACTTTTTGGAGGGGGCTGTTCATCGGATCACGGTGATTATGGACCACAAGAACCTGTCCTATATTGAGTCTGCCAAATGTTAAACTCCCAGACAGGTGAGGTGGTCGCTTTTATTTTCATGCTATAATTTTTCCATCACCTTTCTACCTGGTTCCAAGAATGTCAACGCTGATGCCTTATCTCGCAGCTTTGATCTGATATCACCTCTCGAACCTCCTTCCTCCATTCTTCAGCACGGGGTGGTCATAGCAGCGGTGTCCTCAGAATTGGTGAGTTGGTGCGGGAGATTCTTGAGGCTCAGAATCTTGCTCCTCCGTCATTGCCTGATAATAAACTCTTCGTCTCTGTTCAGTACCGGTTGAGGGTGCTCCAGGAGTTCCACGATTCTGCTCTTAGTGGGCATCCTGGGATCTCGGCCACTCAAAGAGCTATTGCTAGGCTGTTTTGGTGGTCCTCTATGGCTTCTGATGTCACTGTGTTTGTGTCTTCTTGTGATAGCTGTGCCTGTGCTAAAAGCTCCCATAACCGGCCGGCAGCAGGGAAGTTGGTGCCATTGCCAATTCCGGATAGACCTTGGATTCATTTGTCCATGGACTTTATCACTGATCTCACTCCTTCCAATGGCAAAAAGGTGGTCTGGGTGGTGGTGGACAAATTCAGTAAACAAGTGCATTTTGTACCTTTGGCAGGACTGCCTAATGCTGAGACTCTATCGAGATTGTTTGTTGAACACGTGATGCGATTGCATGGTGTGCCTTTGAGTGTGGTTTCTGATAGAGGGGTACAATTTGTGTCCAAATTCTGGAGGGCTTTTTGTAAAAGGTTGGGTATTAGTTTAGCCTTCTCCTCTGCCTACCATCCCAAAACCAACAGACAGAGAGGACCAATCAGTCTGTTAAACAAATTTTACGGTGTCATGCCATGTCTCAGCAGGATGATTGGTGCTCTTCGTTGCCTGTAGCTGATTTTGCATTTAATAATCGGTTTAATCAGTCCACTGGCACCTCTCCGTTCTTTTGTAACTAAGGCTTTCTCGTTCATTTTGGTGAATTTTCCAGGATGGATTCAGGGTGTCCAGGTGCTGATTCAGCCATTCAGCAGTTGGGGAGAGGTATGGAGGGAGGTCAATAGGAACATTGGGGAGGCTCAGGGCAAACATAAACATTTTTCTGATAAGCGATAGTCTGCTGGACCTATATTCCGGGTAGGAGATAGAGTACGGTTGTCTACCAGGAACATACGTCTGAAAGTTCCTTCTGCTAAGCTAGGTCCCAGGTTTATTGGTCCTTATGAGATCATTGAGGTTGTCAATCCAATTCCTTTCATTACGCCTTCCTCAGTCGCTTCGGATCCCCAATGTGTTCCATAAGTCCCTACTGATGTCATTTGTACCTTTCTCTGCTGGGTCTCCATCCCCTCCGCCTCCTGTCTTTGTGGATGGTCAGATTGAGTATGAAGTGGAATGGATTGTGGATTCGCGCATGGTTCGCAGTTCACTACAGTATTTGGTCCATTGGAGAGGTTACGGTCCTGAGTAGTGTTGAGCGATACGATACTGCAAATATCGGATATCGGCCGATATTAGCTGTATCGGCCTTTCGATTCCGAATACCGATATTTTCGTCATATCGAATACCGGAATCGGATTTGTCACTGTCACTGTGAGTGTCCGTCGGTCGGGTCTGTCAGGAGTCAGCGGCACTTACCTGGCAGAAGATCTCCGGCGGTCACGTCCTGGACTGCTTGAGGCCGCCATTATCTTCTCCCTGGCGGTCACATGCAGTTTTTCGCGATAACTGCAGCCAGTGACTGCAGGGTAATCCCGGCCGTAAACCAGTCCGATGACGTCACCGCCGGGGAAGCAGGTAATCAGCTGTGCTGCGCCGGGATGACAGGCTCTGCCTGTCATTCTGATGTAGCAGAGCTGGATCGTCATGGGACACTCGTTACTATGGACTGCGTCGGACAGGTGGTATACTGCTGGTTTTTTTTTTCATTTTTTTACAGGAGATCGATGGCGTTGCAGGATGAGACTGTAATAAAAGTAATGAAAAATGTGTTTTTTTTTTTTTTTTTATTAAATTAAAAAACTTTTTTATGAACATTCACCCATCCGGGTACATCAACAATTTAACTATTTATCAACAATTTAACTATTTACATACAGGGACCCTGTCCGGGTTATTTATACTTCTTTGGCCGGGGTGTTCCAGGTACCACCTGGTACTCTTCTGATGCTTGCCAAACATCCGAGGCACCAAGGACCACCAGGACCTGATGACGTCGTGTGGCCTGTACAGTCAAGTCGTGACCCGCTATCTGGGTCTGTGTGGCCACCTCTTTCATCTCCCTCCGGGTCTGGAACCCTATGTCCCGGACTGAACGAACCCCAGGGGGCTAACAGGCGCCGGGTACGGGCCAGCTATACTTATCATGTCCATAGCTGGGGCTGCTGAGGAGACCACTGAGGGAGGCTGTGGAGATTTACGGCGTGGGGTGGGCACTTTTGCAGAGGCCTGGATGTGGGAGGCTGAAGGCTCCGAGGGTCTCACAGGTTCCTGACACTCTGGGGAGAAGAGGTCGCACCTGGTAACATTTAGGGTGTACCACCCATTGTAACCCCAGTGTCGGGTGTAAGTCACCAAGTCTCCTGGCAACAGGTCCCTCCCCGGGTGTCCTTCTGGGAGGTGAGTCTCCACGTCCCGCCGGGTCACAAAAACTGCTAAATAAAGTCCAGGCTCCTGGATGAAGCCCCAACCACCTTTCAATTTAAAGCTCCGTACTGCACCCTTACGCCGCGGCTCCCTCAGGGTTCCTTTATCCTTTCTCGTCCGGTCCTTATCTGCCCGGTCCTTCTCCACCTGACGTTGGCGAAGTTTTTGGGTTTCTCGCTGCTCCCTTTGTCGCTCTGCTTCCCGCTCCACTCTTCCTCCTGACGCCGGTTGAAATTCTCCTCCACCAGCAGCTCCATGTCTCCACCACTCCACTGCAGCTTGCAATGTCCGGTTTGCGGCAGCTCTCCTGGCGCCCCCCAGTCCTGGCGGCGTTCCCCTGCGGAGGAAGCAGACGGCTCTAAATCAGATGACAGTCGGGGCTCCGGTACAGACAGGTAGACCTCTGGTGCCTGCTCGGCCTCCTCCATGAGGACGGGTGTCGCTTCTTCTGTCTCAGCGACGGGGGCAGACAGCGGGATCTGGGGTGCTGACGGTGCTGCGGTTTTTGCAGGAACGGGTGCCTCCACTGCGACAACGTCAACCGGATCACATTGCAAGAGCTCCTCTACTAGAACGGGTGCCTCACCTTCCAGTACAGACACTTCAGGTAAGAGGGATTGGCGCCGCTCCAAGTTTATTTTTAGGGCACGCCAGCTCGCTTCCATCCTGGCGACATCCTCCCGGTGCCGGGCCAGGCCTCTTAGGGTATCCTCCGCTTCTTGCAGCGTAGGAGGGTTTACAGGTCGGGTGCCCAACGGTGATTCCGTGGCGATCGGGTCGCTTCCGTGGGGGGAGAGCTCTGACTGCTCCATCCCTTCACACTTCTGCTCGTGTCCATTAGCCATCTCTGCCAAGTCACATGTGTCATTAGCATCTGGAGAGGGCCCCTCTTTTGTAGGGAGGCGGGACCTTCGTGTTAGTTTCCGCACACTGAGGAGGATGAGGAGGCGGAACTCCAGAGCTGTGGGGCACGATCTTACATTGCAGTAACATTTACACTGGTCGGCCATCGTTTTCACGCCACTGAGTGAGTGTACACCCACGAAGAGCACGCCCTTCTTCTTCACCAGTGCCTCGTCGTGACGCAGATATGGCGGAAAAATGGCAAATACATTCTCTGATGATTTTAGCAATTCTCAAGCACAGAGTCTATTTTACTATGTAGAAGTGTATAAACTATAAATATATGTTTATATATACATGTCACAATGACATGTATATATATATATATATATATATGTATTCTATGTGTGTATATTTTGTGTTTACAACGAAAGAAAGGGTTTTTTTTGTTGCGATATTTTGTTCCCATAGACTTACATGGGACTTCCGCTATCGGAATCGGATATCGGCGATATTTAGTGATATCGGTTATACCATTCCGATCCGATATTTTTCGATATCGAGCAGTGTCGCTCAACACTAGTCCTGAGGATCGATTTTGGGTCCCCGTGCAATCTGTTCATGCTGTTGGATTGGTTCGTGTGTTTTATACGCGTTATCCTGGGAAACCTGGGGGTCCGGTGGCCCCCCCTTGAGAGAAGGGTACTGTCATGATCCAGATTGGGTTTTGAGTAGTGATGAGCGAACGCGCTCGCCACTACTTATTACTTGCCCGAGTATCAAGGCACTCGACATACTCGGTGAGCAGCGAGCATTTCCGGGATTATTCGGCGGGAACAGGGGTCTCCACCCAGCATTTTTGGCGGACTTTAGAGATCCAATCACGCTGCAGGGAATGTCTGCCAGGCCATGAAATGCCGCAGCCATCTTTGTTGTGGTCGTGCAGTGATTGGCTTGGCCACTCAGCATCATCATGAGTATAAGAGACCGGACGCCGCCCTGCTCGCCTCATTCAGCTCCGGGTCCAGACAGTGTACTGTAGGGAGAGTAGTTGCCGAGATAGGGTCAGATTTGGCAATTTTTTAGTCAGTGTGGGGTCTACCATCCTAAACTACTCAAATCCTGATAACCCAACAGTCCTTCTAAGGGCTAATTCCGGAATATATAGGTTCCAGTGTTAGGCAGGCAGGGAAGTGAACGTCGCTATATACACATCAGTGCAAGGCCTGCAGGCACTGTATGTGCGTATATAGATCATCGCACAAATCAAAAGGGTCCATTCCCTTCCAGACTTCTGTTGCTGCTGCTGCTACCTGTAGGATATATTGGTCATATATAGGTAGCTCCGGGTGTAATTGGAATACAGGCCACATATACTGGGGTTGGACAAAATAATGGAAACACCTGGAAACATCAACAAAAGTTAGTTTAATATGGTGTAGGTCCACCTTTTGTGGTGATTACAGCCTCAATTCTCCAAGGTATGGATTCAAACAAGGTGTGATGTTATGTTTCGGTAGCTGAGGAGTGCAGGTAAAAAAGGCAATACACCAGAGCAGTTGGAATCTATGAGATTGCAGTACCCTGACTAACCACCACAACTAGAGGCAGCCGTGGAGCGTTCCTACGTTGGTCCTAGACGCCTCGTCACAGCCTGAGAAACTAACTACACCTAAAGATAGAAATAGGAAAGCTATCTGCCCCGGAGCAGAACCTCAAAGATAATAGAAAGCCCCCAAACATGTAATGGCGGTTAGACAAGATGAAATACTGACACAGAAAGAAAATAGTATGAGCAAACTCTGGGGCCCAAACTAACTAAATAGAAAAGGATAGGAAGGGTACTTACTGCAATCCCAGAAAACCCTGAAAGGCACCAACTCTACTAATTTCAAAAACACCTGAGATCACACGACCTCTTCCACCTAAATTAGTTCTCTGGTGTAACAAAATCAAAACAGCAGCCACTGAAAAAACTGGAAAAAGCAAAAGTACAAACATCAGTGGCTGAACAAAACTGAGAGGGCAGAAGCCCCCGGAGGGGACCCTGAAGGCCCCCACAGAAGTGCAGGACAAAATGCAAAAATATAGCACCAACACAAAAGAAGAAAATGTCTTATCTGTTAGCAGGAGATGCAGACACGACACAGCAGGCTACAAGGGAAACAGGAATAAAGGATCCAGACCAGAACAATTGATCACCGGCAACCCTGATGGGAAGGTGACTCCCTTATATAAGACCAATCAGTAACACCTGATTCCCAGTCCTCACAATCTTCACTGGACAGACTAGCACCGCTTGTAACCACCAGAGGGAGCCTCTGCTCAGAACTCATCTCAAACCCATTCACAACAGTACCCCCCCCTTGAGGAGGGGTCACCGAACCCTCATTTGAGCAACCAGGTCGGTCAGGATGAGTTCTATGATACGCACGGATAAGTCTCCTAGCATGGATGTCCGAAGCAAACACCCAAGAATTGTCTTCCTGACCATAACCTCTCCATTTAACCAAATACTGGAGTTTCCGTCTAGAAAAACGAGAATCTAATATTTTCTCAACCACATACTCCAGATTGCCCTCAACCAAAACAGGGTCAGGAGGCACAGCAGCAGGAACCACTGGCTCAACAAACCTCTTCAACAAGGACTTGTGGAACACGTTATGGATCTTAAATGTCCCTGGAAGAAGCAAACGAAAAAGAAACAGGATTAATAATCTCCATGATCTTATAAGGTCCAATGAACCTAGGCTTAAATTTAGGAGATGCTACTCTCATAGGAATATTCTTTGAGGACAACCAGACCAAGTCCCCCACTTTAAACCGAGGACCATCAGTCCTATGCTGGTTAGCAAACCGCTGGGCCTTCTCCTGAGAGAGGGACAACCTCTCCACTACCTGGTCCCAAATCTGTTGCATACGCTCCACAACAGAGTCAACACCTGGACAGACAGAAGCCTCCGTCTGTCCTGAAGAAAATCGAGGGTGAAACCCAGAATTACAAAAAAATGGAGACATCAAAGTGGCAGAGCTAGCCCTATTATTAAGAGCAAACTCAGCCAAAGGCAAAAAAGAGACCCAGTCATCCTGATCAGCAGACACAAAGCATCTTAGATAAGTCTCCAATGTCTGGTTTGTTCTCTCAGTTTGACCATTGGTCTGAGGATGAAATGCCGAGGAGAAAGACAATTGAACACCCAGTTTAGAACAAAAAGTCCTCCATAATCTGGAAACAAACTGGACTCCTCTGTCAGACACAATGTTCTCAGGAATGCCGTGTAAACGAACCACGTGCTGAAGGAACAACGGCACCAATTCAGAGGAGGAAGGCAACTTAGGTAATGGCACAAGATGTATCATTTTGGAAAACCTATCACAAATTACCCAGATGGTGGTCATTCTCTGAGAAACAGGAAGGTCGGAAATGAAATCCATAGAGATATGGGTCCATGGTCTCTTGGGCACAGGCAATGGCATCAACAAACCACTAGAGCGAGAGCAAGGCTTGGAGCGAGAGCAAGTCCCGCAGGACTGCACAAATTCCCTGACATCACGAGACAAGGTAGGCCACCAAAAGGACCGACTAACCAAGTCTCTGGTACCAAAAATTCCGGGATGCCCAGCCAATGCGGAACAATGAATCTCAGACATCACACTCTTTTTCCACTGGTCCGGGACAAACAATTTTCCAACAGGGCAGCGCTCGGGCCTATCCTCCTGACACCCCTCCAGAGCAAGTCTCAAATTGGGCGAGATGGCGGAAAGAACTACACCCTCTTTCAAAATAACAGAAGGATCAGATACAGTTAGGTCCATAAATATTTGGACAGAGACAACATTTATCTAATTTTGGTTCTAGACATTACCACAATGAATTTGAAACAAAACAAATCAGATGCAGTTGAAGTTCAGACTTTCAGCTTTCATTTGAGGGTATCCACATTAAAATTGGATGAAGGGTTTAGGAGTTTCAGCTCCTTAACATGTGCCACCCTGTTTTTAAAGGGACCAAAAGTAATTGGACAAATGACTCCAAGGCTATTTCATGGACAGGTGTGGGCAATCCCTTTGTTATGTCATTCTCAATTAAGCAGATGAAAGGGCCGGAGTTGATTTGAGGTGTGGTGTTTGCATTTGGAAGGTTTTGCTGTGAAGGAAACATGTGGTCACAGGAGCTCTCCATGCAGGTGAAACAAGCCATCCTTAAGCTGCAAGAACAGAAAAAAACCCATCCAAGAAATTGCTACAACATTAGAAGTGGCAAAATCTACAATTTGGTACATCCTGAGAAAGAAAGAAAGAAAGCACTGGTGAACTCATCAATCCAAAAAGACCTGGGAGCCCACGGAAGACAACAGTGGTGGATGATCGCCGCATACTTTTTGGTGAACAAGAACCCGTTCACAACATCAACTGAAGTCCAGAACACTCTCAGTGAAGTAGGTGTATCTGTCTCTAAGTCAACAGTAAAGAGAAGACTCCATGAAAGTAAATACAAAGGGTTCACATCTAGATGCAAACCATTCATCAATTCCAAAAATAGACAGGCCAGAGTTAAATTTGCTGAAAAACACCTCCAGAAGCCAGCTCAGTTCTGGAAAAGTATTCTATGGACAGATGAGACAAAGATCAACCTGTACCAGAATGATGGGAAGCAAAAAGTTTGGAGAAGAAAGGGAACGGCACATGATCCAAGGCACACCACATCCTCTGTAAAACATGGTGGAGGCAACGTGATGGCATGGGCATGCATGGCTTTCAATGGCACTGGGTCATTTGTGTTTATTGATGACATAACAGCAGACAAGAGTAGCCGGATGAATTCTGAAGTGTACCGGGATATACTTTCAGCCCAGATTCAGCCAAATGCTGCAAACTTGATTGGACGGCGCTTCATAGTACAGATGGATAATGACCCCAAGCATACAGCCAAAGCTACACAGGAGTTCATGAGTGCAAAAAAGTGGAACATTCTTCAATGGCCAAGTCAATCACCAGATCTTAACCCAATTGAGCATGCATTTCACTTGCTCAAATCCAGACTTAAGAGGGAAAGACCCACAAACAAGCAAGACCTGAAGGCTGCGGCTGTAAAGGCCTGGCAAAGCATTAAGAAGGAGGAAACCCAGCGTTTGGTGATGTCCATGGGTTCCAGACTTAAGGCAGTGATTGCCTCCAAAGGATTCGCCACAAAATATTGAAAATAAAAATATTTTGTTTGAGTTATGTTTATTTGTCCAATTACTTTTGACCTCCTAAAATGTGGAGTATTTGTAAAGAAATGTGTACAATTCCTACATTTTCTAACACATATTTTTGTTCAACCCTTCAAATTAACCGTTACAATCTGCACTTGAATTCTGTTGTAGAGGTTTCATTTCAAATCCAATGTGGTGGCATGCAGAGCCCAACTCGCGAAAATTGTGTCACTGTCCAAATATTTCTGGCCCTGACTGTAGCTCAGGAGAGTCAGCAAGGAAACTCCTCGAGAGGGCATCCGCCTTAACATTCTTAGTGCCAGGAAGAAAGGAAACCACAAAATTAAAACGTGTGAAAAACAAGGCCCACCTGGCCTGTCTAGGATTGAGTCGCTTGGCAGATTCCAGATAGACCAGATTCTTATGGTCCGTAAGGACCACCACCTGATGTTTGGCTCCCTCCAGCCAATGTCTCCACTCTTCAAAAGCCCACTTCATGGCCAATAACTCCCGATTACCCACGTCATAATTACGTTCAGTAGGAGAAAATTTTCGAGAGAAAAGGCACAAGGGTTACTTTTAGAGGTCTCTGGATCTTTTTGGGACAAAACGGCACCTGCCCCAATTTCAGAGGCATCAACCTCCACCTGAAATGGCAGAGAAACATCAGGCTGCCGTAGAACAGGAGCAGAAGTGAATCTCTGCTTAAGTTCCTGAAATGCAGAGACTGCCTCAGGAGGCCAATTCACCACATCAGAACCCTTTCTGGTCAAATCAGTTAATGGTTTAACAATAACCGAGAAATTACCAATAAATCTACGATAAAAATTGGCAAAACCCAAAAATCTCTGAAGAGCCTTTAATGAAGTAGGTTGGACCCAATCACAGATGGCCTGAACCTTGACCGGGTCCATTTCAATAACAGATGGGGACAAAATGAATCCCAGAAATGAGATCCTCTGTACGCCAAAAAGACACTTTGATCCCTTCACATACAGAGCATTCTCTCTCAAAATCTGGAATACAGTTCGAACATGTTTCACATGAGAGTCCCAGTCATTAGAAAAAATCAAGATATCATCCAAATAAACAATCAGAAATTTGTCCACAAAATCCCTGAAAATGTCATTCATGAAGGACTGGAAGACGGAAGGAGCATTAGTGAGCCCAAAGGGCATCACCAGGTACTCAAAATGCCCTTCAGGGGTATTGAATGCCGTCTTCCATTCATCCCCGTGCTTAATGCGAATAAGGTTATACGCCCCCTGAGGTCAAGCTTGGTAAACCAAGTAGCGTTTTTCACCCTGAAAAACAGGTCAGAAATCAAGGGTAACGGGTATTGATATTTCACAGTAATATTGTTCAAGAGACGATAATCAATACACGGCCTTAATGAACCATCCTTTTTGGCCACAAAGAAAAAAACGGCACCTAAGGGTGAAGAGGATGGTCTGATATGACCCTTCTCCAATGATTCCTTGATATAAGACCTCATAGTGTCATGTTCAGGTACAGACAAATTAAAAAGGCGACCTTTAGGGAATTTACTACCCGGCACTAATTCAATAGGGCTGTCATAGCTCCTATGGGGAGGCAAGGATGCAGATTTACTTTCGCTAAACACATCAGAAAAATCAATCAAACAGTCAGGAACATCCTGAGCCTGGGGGGAGGCAGAAAAAACAGGAGTGTTGGTATTAACACATTGGCAGCCCCAACTGGTTACAGACACAGATTTCCAATCCAAAACAGGATTATGAGACTGTAACCAAGGAAAACCCAGCACGATAATGTCATGCAGATTATACAGAACCAAAAATTTGCAGCACTCCTGGTGATCAGGTTCAACCCTCATTATCACCTGAGTAGAAAACTGGGGTTTATTCTCAGCCAAAGGGGTAGAATCGATCCCCAGTAGGGGAATAGACTTCTGTAGGGGTATCAAGGGAAATCCACAACGTTTAGCAAAATCATAATCCATCAGGTTAATAGCTGCTCCAGAATCAACGAAAGCCTGAGCAGAAAATGAGGACAGAGAGCATATCAGAGTGACAGTTAATAAAAACTTAGTCTGAAAACTACCCAAGACAACTGAGCGTGCAAAACGTCTTCCCCGCTTAGGGCAGACTGAAATAGCATGAGAGGCATCACCACAGTAGAAACATAACCCATTGCGCTTTTGAAACTCATGACGCTGTGCCCCAGATACCACTCCATCACACTGCATGGGCTCAGAAGCTGGCTCACAAGGCAACACCATTCCACGCATACCTCTCCGCTCACGCAAACGTCTGTCAACTTGAATCGCTAATGACATAGAATCATTGAGACCAGAGGGGACAGGGAATCCCACCATAACATCCTTTACATTATCAGACAGACCCTTCCGGAAAAGGGCTGCCAAAGCGTCGTCATTCCATTTGGTCAGGACTGCCCACCTACGGAATCTCTGACAGTATAACTCAGCGTCATCAAGCCCCTGATTTAATGCCAACAAGACTTTTTCAGCTTGATCAGTGACATTAGGCTCATCGTACAATAACCCCAAGGCCTGAAAAAACGCATCAACATCACTCAAAACAGGATCCCCAGGTATCAGGGAAAAAGCCCAATCCTGAGGATCGCCGCGCAGGAGAGAGATGATAATTTGAACCTGCTGCACTGTGTTCCCTGAGGACTTAGGTTTTAAGGCAAAAAACAATTTACAATTATTTTTGAAATTCTGAAACTTAGCTCGATCCCCTAAAAACAAATCTGGCATGGGAATCCTAGGTTCCACAACAGGCAACCCAGCAAGATAGATAGCAATACTCCGAACCTCTGTGGCAAGCTGATCCACACGGCCAGACAACTGTGCAAACTCCATTGAGAGAAAAGATCCTCCCCAGCACCCAGAGATACAGAGGGAAAAAAAAAAAAAAAAATGCAACAAACAGAAAAATATCTCTGACAACTCTGACAACCTTTTTTCTTTCACAATATTTTTTCCCTTCTGTGAGTACCATACAATTTTCAATTTTATGGCCGGTGATACTGTTATGTTTCGGTAGCTGAGGAGTGCAGGTAAAAAAGGCAATACACCAGAGCAGTTGGAATCTATGAGATTGCAGTACCCTGACTAACCACCACAACTAGAGGCAGCCGTGGAGCGTTCCTACGTTGGTCCTAGACGCCTCGTCACAGCCTTGGAAACTAACTACACCTAAAGATAGAAATAGGAAAGCTATCTGCCCCGGAGCAGAACCCCAAAGATAATAGAAAGCCCCCAAACATGTAATTGGCGGTTAGACAAGATGAAATACTGACACAGAAAGAAAATAGTATGAGCAAACTCTGGGGCCCAAACTAACTAAATAGAAAAGGATAGGAAGGGTACTTACTGCAATCCCAGAAAACCCTGAAAGGCACCAACTCTACTAATTTCAAAAACACCTGAGATCACACGACCTCTTCCACCTAAATTAGTTCTCTGGTGTAACAAAATCAAAACAGCAGCCACTGAAAAAACTGGAAAAAGCAAAAGTACAAACATCAGTGGCTGAACAAAACTGAGAGGGCAGAAGCCCCGGAGGGGACCCTGAAGGCCCCCACAGAAGTGCAGGACAAAATGCAAAAATATAGCACCAACACAAAAGAAGAAAATGGCTTATCTGTTAGCAGGAGATGCAGACACGACACAGCAGGCTACAAGGGAAACAGGAATAAAGGATCCAGACCAGAACAATTGATCACCGGCAACCCTGATGGGAAGGTGACTCCCTTATATAAGACCAATCAGTAACACCTGATTCCCAGTCCTCACAATCTTCACTGGACAGACTAGCACCGCTTGTAACCACCAGAGGGAGCCTCTGCTCAGAACTCATCTCAAACCCATTCACAACAGTGTGAATTGTTTCCAAAGGAATTTTAGCCCATTCTTCAGTTAAAACACCCTCCAGTTCTTTGAGCGACAATGGCGGCGAAAATCGACGTCTAACTTGAATCTCTAAAATCGACCATAAATGCTCAATAATGTTGAGGTCTGGGGAATGTGGGGGCCAGATGAAATGCACAACTTCATTAGAATGTTCCTCGTGCCATGCTTTAACGATTCTAACTGTAATAATTGGTGCATTATCATCCTGAAAGATGGCGTTCCCCTCCGGGAACAGTGCTTGAACCATAGGATGCACTTGGTCGCCCAAAATGCCTAAATAATCGCGGCTGTTAATTCTTCCACGAAGGGATATCATTGGCCCGGCGGATTTCCACGAAAGGGTAAACTATGAATCGTCTGAGAATATCACATGTTTCCACGGCTCGAGGGACCAATTCTGGAGGTTTCTTCACCACTCTAAACGCTTAGAAACATTTGTCATTGAAAGCAGCGGTTTTCAAATTGCAGCTCTTCCGTGGAATCCAGATTTGTTCAGCTCCCGACGAACAGTTTCCGTGGAAACTGGGTTCTGTAGATGTTCATTGAGCTCAGCAGTGATTTTCAGAGCCGTGGTCTTGAGATCCTCTCTCACAATTCGCTTTAGAGTCCGACGGTCCCTCTCAGTCAACTTTGACTTTTCCACGGACCTGTGCATTACTTTGGAGACAGTACCTCTTGACACGCCAAGCATTCGGGCACTATCGGTTACACTACCGCCTGCCATAACAGCACCAACAATTTGGCCTCTGAAAATCCGAGAGGTCTGCCATTAGTATCAGGTTCTCATCAATGTTCTTACAATTATGCAAAACAAACAGTTAATTTACATACACATATCACATAACACAAATAATCAACTACAAAACATTACCATATGTCATGGTTTGCATGTTTATAACATGTTCGAAGATTATGATGCCAAAACATTAGGTGTTTCCATTATTTTCTCCAACCCCTGTATTTTGGTGTGATATCTCTGTGCCAGCTCATATCTGTGTATGCTCAACGTGTGGGCAGTGTACAGAAATATTTTTGAGGAGCCATGTGGATCGTCCTCCAGGGCAGTGGGATACTCAGTATCGGGCCGGTGTCTTAAAGGGATGTGTCACAGCA
Organism: Oophaga sylvatica; assembly: GCA_033576555.1. NCBI lineage: Eukaryota > Metazoa > Chordata > Amphibia > Anura > Dendrobatidae > Oophaga > Oophaga sylvatica. The sequence continues at coordinate 7,384 of JARQOD010006015.1, read as the reverse complement.
GCAGTGACCCGGTCCGTGGCCCTGGGTGTCAAATAAAAGGGGAATATTTACAGGGGATGATAGAGTTTGTAGTATAAGGTTCGTGACGCCACATATGGTTTCTGGTCAGAGGTGACTGTTGTGAATGGGTTTGAGATGAGTTCTGAGCAGAGGCTTCCTCTGGTGGTTACAAGCGGTGCTGGTCTGTCCAGTGAAGATTGTGAGGACTGGGAATCAGGTGTTACTGACTGGTCTTATATAAGGGAGTCACCTTCCCATCAGGGTTGCCGGTGATCAATTGTTCTGGTCTGAATCCTTCATTCCTGTTTCCCTTGTAGCCTGCTGTGTCGTGTCTGCATCTCCTGCTAACAGATAAGACATTTTCTTCTTTTTGTTTTTGTGCTATATTTTTGCATTTTGTCCTGCACTTCTGTGGGGGCCTTCAGGGTCCCCTCTGGGGGCTTTTGCCCTTTCAGTTTAGTTCAGCCACTGATGTTTGTACTTTTGCTTTTTCCAGTTTTTTCAGTGGCTGCTGTTTTGATTTTGCTACACCAGAGAACTAATTTAGGTGGAAGAGGTCGTGTGATCTCAGGTGTTTTGAAATTAGTAGAGTTGGTGCTTTTCAGGGTTTTCTGGGATTGCAGTAAGTGCCCTTCCTATCCTTTTCTATTTAGTTAGTTTGGGCCCCAGCGTTTGCTCATACTATTTTCTTTCTGTGTCAGTATTTCATCTTGTCTAACCGCCATTACTTGTTTGGGGGCTTTCTATTATCTTTGGGGTTCTGCTCCGGGGCAGATAGCTTTCCTATTTCTTTCTTTAGGTGTAGTTAGTTTCTCAGGCTGTGACGAGGCGTCTAGGACCAACGTAGGAACGCTCCACGGCTGCCTCTAGTTGTGGTGGTTAGTCAGGGTACTGCAATCTCATAGATTCCAACTGCTCTGGTGTATTGCCTTTTTTACCTGCACTCCTCAGCTACCGAAACATAACAGTATCACCGGCCATAAAATTGAAAATTGTATGGTACTCACAGAAGGGAAAAAATATTGTGAAAGAAAAAAGGTTGTCAGAGTTGTCAGAGATATTTTTCTGTTTGTTGCATTTTTTTCCCTCTGTATCTCTGGGTGCTGGGGAGGATCTTTTCTCTCAATGGAGTTTGCACAGTTGTCTGGCCGTGTGGATCAGCTTGCCACTGAGGTTCGGAGTATTGCTATCTATCTTGCAGGGTTGCCTGTTGTGGAACCTAGGATTCCCATGCCAGATTTGTTTTTGGGGGATCGAGCTAAGTTTCAGAATTTCAAAAATAATTGTAAATTGTTTTTTGCCTTAAAATCTAAGTCCTCAGGGAACGCAGCGCAGCAGGTTCAAATTATCATCTCTCTCCTGCGCGGCGATCCTCAGGATTGGGCTTTTTCCCTGACACCTGGGGATCCTGTTTTGAGTGATGTTGATGCATTTTTTCAGGCTTTGGGGTTATTGTACGATGAGCCTAATGTCACTGATCAAGCTGAAAAAGCCTTGTTGGCATTAAATCAGGGGCCTTATGACGCTGAGTTATACTGTCAGAGATTCCGTAGGTGGGCAGTCCTGACCAAATGGAATGACGACGCTTTGGCAGCCCTTTTCCGGAAGGGTCTGTCAGATAATGTAAAGGATGTTATGGTGGGATTCCCTGTCCCCTCTGGTCTCAATGATTCTATGTCATTAGCGATTCAAATTGACAGACGTTTGCGTGAGCGGAGAAGTATGCGTGGAATGGTGTTGCCTTGTGAACCAGCTTCTGAACCCATGCAGTGTGATAGAGTGGTGTCTGGGGCACAGCGTCATGAGTTTCGAAAGCGCAATGGGTTATGTTTCTACTGTGGTGATGCCTTTCATGCTATTTCAGTCTGCCCTAAGCGGGGAAGACGTTTTGCACGCTCAGTTGTCTTGGGTAGTGTTCAGACTAAGTTTTTGTTGACTGTCACTCTGATATGCTCTCTGTCCTCATTTTCTGCTCAGGCTTTCGTTGATTCTGGAGCAGCTATTAACCTGATGGATTATGATTTTGCTAAACGTTGTGGGTTTCCCTTGATACCCCTACAGAAGTCTATTCCCCTACTGGGGATCGATTCTACCCCTTTGGCTGAGAATAAACCCCAGTTTTCTACTCAGGTGATAATGAGGGTTGAACCTGATCACCAGGAGTGCTGCAAATTTTTGGTTCTGTATAATCTGCATGACATTATCGTGCTGGGTTTCCCTTGGTTACAGTCTCATAATCCTGTTTTGGATTGGAAATCTGTGTCTGTAACCAGTTGGGGCTGCCAATGTGTTAATACCAACACTCCTGTTTTTTCTGCCTCCCCCCAGGCTCAGGATGTTCCTGACTTTTTGATTGATTTTTCTGATGTGTTTAGCGAAAGTAAATCTGCATCCTTGCCTCCCCATAGGAGCTATGACTGCGCTATTGAATTAGTGCCGGGTAGTAAATTCCCTAAAGGTCGCCTTTTTAACTTGTCTGTACCTGAACATGACGCTATGCGGTCTTATATCAAGGAATCATTGGAGAAGGGTCATATCAGACCATCCTCTTCACCCTTAGGTGCCGGTTTTTTCTTTGTGGCCAAAAAAGATGGTTCATTAAGGCCGTGTATTGATTATCGTCTCTTGAACAATATTACTGTGAAATATCAATACCCGTTACCCTTGATTTCTGACCTGTTTTCCAGGGTGAAAAACGCTACTTGGTTTACCAAGCTTGACCTCAGGGGGGCGTATAACCTTATTCGCATTAAGCACGGTGATGAATTGAAGACGGCATTCAATACCCCTGAAGGGCATTTTGAGTACCTAGTGATGCCCTTTGGGCTCACTAATGCTCCTTCCGTCTTCCAGTCCTTCATGAATGACATTTTCAGGGATTTTGTGGACAAATTTCTGATTGTTTATTTGGATGATATCTTGATCTTTTCTAATGACTGGGACACTCATGTGAAACATGTTCGAACTGTATTCCAGATTTTGAGAGAGAATGCTCTGTATGTGAAGGGATCAAAGTGTCTTTTTGGCGTACAGAGGATCTCATTTCTGGGATTCATTTTGTCCCCATCTGTTATTGAAATGGACCCGGTCAAGGTTCAGGCCATCTGTGATTGGGTCCAACCTACTTCATTAAAGGCTCTTCAGAGATTTTTGGGTTTTGCCAATTTTTATCGTAAATTTATTGGTAATTTCTCGGTTATTGTTAAACCATTAACTGATTTGACCAGAAAGGGTTCTGATGTGGTGAATTGGCCTCCTGAGGCAGTCTCTGCATTTCAGGAACTTAAGCAGAGATTCACTTCTGCTCCTGTTCTACGGCAGTCTGATGTTTCTCTGCCATTTCAGGTGGAGGTTGATGCCTCTGAAATTGGGGCAGGTGCCGTTTTGTCCCAAAAAGATCCAGAGACCTCTAAAAGTAACCCTTGTGCCTTTTTCTCTCGAAAATTTTCTCCTACTGAACGTAATTATGACGTGGGTAATCGGGAGTTATTGGCCATGAAGTGGGCTTTTGAAGAGTGGAGACATTGGCTGGAGGGAGCCAAACATCAGGTGGTGGTCCTTACGGACCATAAGAATCTGGTCTATCTGGAATCTGCCAAGCGACTCAATCCTAGACAGGCCAGGTGGGCCTTGTTTTTCACACGTTTTAATTTTGTGGTTTCCTTTCTTCCTGGCACTAAGAATGTTAAGGCGGATGCCCTCTCGAGGAGTTTCCTTGCGGACTCTCCTGAGTTATCTGATCCTTCTGTTATTTTGAAAGAGCGTGTAGTTCTTTCCGCCATCTCGCCCAATTTGAGACTTGCTCTGGAGGGGTGTCAGGAGGATAGGCCCGAGTGCTGCCCTGTTGGAAAGTTGTTTGTCCCGGACCAATGGAAAAAGAGTGTGATGTCTGAGATTCATTGTTCCGCATTGGCTGGGCATCCCGGAATTTTTGGTACCAGAGACTTGGTTAGTCGGTCCTTTTGGTGGCCTATCTTGTCTCGTGATGTCAGGGAATTTGTGCAGTCCTGTGGGACTTGCTCTCGCTCCAAGCCTTGCTCTCGCTCTAGTGGTTTGTTGATGCCATTGCCTGTGCCCAAGAGACCATGGACCCATATCTCTATGGATTTCATTTCCGACCTTCCTGTTTCTCAGAGAATGACCACCATCTGGGTAATTTGCGATAGGTTTTCCAAAATGATACATCTTGTGCCATTACCTAAGTTACCTTCCTCCTCTGAATTGGTGCCGTTGTTCCTTCAGCACGTGGTTCGTTTACACGGCATTCCTGAGAACATTGTGTCTGACAGAGGAGTCCAGTTTGTTTCCAGATTTTGGAGGACTTTTTGTTCTAAACTGGGTGTTCAATTGTCTTTCTCCTCGGCATTTCATCCTCAGACCAATGGTCAAACTGAGAGAACAAACCAGACATTGGAGACTTATCTAAGATGCTTTGTGTCTGCTGATCAGGATGACTGGGTCTCTTTTTTGCCTTTGGCTGAGTTTGCTCTTAATAATAGGGCTAGCTCTGCCACTTTGATGTCTCCGTTTTTCTGTAATTCTGGGTTTCACCCTCGATTTTCTTCAGGACAGACGGAGGCTTCTGTCTGTCCACGTGTTGACTCTGTTGTGGAGCGTATGCAACAGATTTGGGACTAGGTAGTGGAGAGGTTGTCCCTCTCTCAGGAGAAGGCCCAGCGGTTTGCTAACCGGCATAGGACTGATGGTCCTCGGTTTAAAGTGGGGGACTTGGTCTGGTTGTCCTCAAAGAATATTCCTATGAGAGTGGCATCTCCTAAGTTTAAGCTTAGGTTCATTGGACCTTATAAGATCATGGAGATTATTAATCCTGTTTCTTTTCGTTTGCTTCTTCCAGGGACATTTAAGATCCATAACGTGTTCCACAAGTCCTTGTTGAAGAGGTTTGTTGAGCCAGTGGTTCCTGCTGCTGTGCCTCCTGACCCTGTTTTGGTTGAGGGCAATCTGGAGTATGTGGTTGAGAAAATATTAGATTCTCGTTTTTCTAGACGGAAACTCCAGTATTTGGTTAAATGGAGAGGTTATGGTCAGGAAGACAATTCTTGGGTGTTTGCTTCGGACATCCATGCTAGGAGACTTATCCGTGCGTATCATAGAACTCATCCTGACCGACCTGGTTGCTCAAATGAGGGTTCGGTGACCCCTCCTCAAGGGGGGGTACTGTTGTGAATGGGTTTGAGATGAGTTCTGAGCAGAGGCTTCCTCTGGTGGTTACAAGCGGTGCTGGTCTGTCCAGTGAAGATTGTGAGGACTGGGAATCAGGTGTTACTGACTGGTCTTATATAAGGGAGTCACCTTCCCATCAGGGTTGCCGGTGATCAATTGTTCTGGTCTGAATCCTTCATTCCTGTTTCCCTTGTAGCCTGCTGTGTCGTGTCTGCATCTCCTGCTAACAGATAAGACATTTTCTTCTTTTTGTTTTTGTGCTATATTTTTGCATTTTGTCCTGCACTTCTGTGGGGGCCTTCAGGGTCCCCTCCGGGGGCTTTTGCCCTTTCAGTTTAGTTCAGCCACTGATGTTTGTACTTTTGCTTTTTCCAGTTTTTTCAGTGGCTGCTGTTTTGATTTTGCTACACCAGAGAACTACTTTAGGTGGAAGAGGTCGTGTGATCTCAGGTGTTTTGAAATTAGTAGAGTTGGTGCTTTTCAGGGTTTTCTGGGATTGCAGTAAGTGCCCTTCCTATCCTTTTCTATTTAGTTAGTTTGGGCCCCAGCGTTTGCTCATACTATTTTCTTTCTGTGTCAGTATTTCATCTTGTCTAACCGCCATTACTTGTTTGGGGGCTTTCTATTATCTTTGGGGTTCTGCTCCGGGGCAGATAGCTTTCCTATTTCTTTCTTTAGGTGTAGTTAGTTTCTCAGGCTGTGACGAGGCGTCTAGGACCAACGTAGGAACGCTCCACGGCTGCCTCTAGTTGTGGTGGTTAGTCAGGGTACTGCAATCTCATAGATTCCAACTGCTCTGGTGTATTGCCTTTTTTACCTGCACTCCTCAGCTACCGAAACATAACAGGTGACCAGCGCTGCAGTGCAGATCCTCTGGGACAGATGGTGTGATGCAGCAGAGTTGGAATAGCTTCCCCAGGTGAAGCTTGTCCCAGGGCATAGAGGTGTTGTAGAGAGTAATGGTGCTGGGAGATGTAGCAGAGTGGAGTGAGTGTTGCAGGAAGAACTTGAGAGGACACAGTCAGATGCAGTTTCCACGGCTTTACTCACAGTTCTGGTGCACACAGGTGCCTGCTTGGTGCCACATCCTCCAGGTGAGGAGCCCGGCCAACACCCAGGTGGATGGAGAACACCCGTCCAAAGCTCCCTGTCAGTATATGCCTTCCCTGGCCGTCTCACTGTGATGATTCCCGCTCCTTCTTCCTTTCCAGCACCTCCCTAAGCAGTGTCCCAGTCTAGAAGCTGCGGATCCTATAGGACAACGTGACCCAGGCATTTCCTTGATCCTATACAGCTTTCCTTCCCGGAGAAGATGCTTGCAGTTGTGGCTGTGATCCCTAAAGTTATCACAGCTGTCGGCTTGCTAGCTGAGTCCTAAAGTTCTCCACTAGGCTAGGGGTCGAGTCCCTTCTGTGACCTGGATTCTCCTAGCTGGGGTCCGCCAGTCCTGGAATGAGCCACACAGGTAGCCTTCTGCTCAGCCGTGTCTCTGAGAAATCCCTTTTCCCTTACAGGGAACCATCCTTCTTTCCTTCTCTCTATGAGCAACTCCTTAGGACTTGGAGCCTGCTGCACGCTTGTATCTCTTTCCCCTCTCACCTACAGGAGAGCTGTATAACACGTCTGTCCTCTTCCTCACCCAAATGGAAAGACTCTCTCTTGCTTCACTCTAACTCCTGCTCTGACCCACAAGCTCCACCCACCATCTAACACCGTTTGCTAGCTGCAGACATGCTATTGAAACTCAGCTAGTGTGTGTGATGGATGCAGTGCTGCCAGAGCCAGGTGTAGTGTCTCCACCTTACCTGAAAGATGGGATACTACATCTCTGGCTGAGATGCATTACCTCTGTGGCGACTGGACCCTCAGGGGCGCCACATACCCCCCTGATAAACACAGCACATCCGCGGGCTGAAACAGAGTAATTGATGTTACAGGAAACATACAAAATTTTTATGCTGAGATCTCAAAAGGTAAACGCAACTTCCCTTTATGGGAGGTGATTGTTCTTAAACGTTGCATAACAACATTAACTTACATTATTTACTCTAAAAGTGCTTTTGGCAGCAACCGTTAAAACTTTCAAGTTCGCTACCAGGATAGAGCATAATTCCTCTACAAATATACTATTTACATTTATTACTTTCTCTATAAAAGTACTATCACTACATTAACACTTATTCTCTTCTAGTGCAAGCCC
>JARQOD010006014.1:0-45056 GCA_033576555.1 Oophaga sylvatica | reverse complement strand
TTTTTCTCATGTTGTAGCGGGGATCTCACCGAGGTGACCGCTGTTCAGCCCAGCTGGGAACGCAACCTCAATTACGTCACCGCTGGTCACTGATGCTGCGCTCACATCATTTCATTCACAAGTGGTTTTCAGCTGGGATGATTGCATCTTGGCACCGTCCAGGTTGAAAACTATTTCTCCCCAAGACATGGATTATGGCGTGGGACCGAACGACCGACAGGTATGTTATATTCTTGCTTTATTATTTTAGTTTTATTGCAGGAGATCTAGGGCTTCGGTGGAAGAATAGACAAGGTCATATGTATGGTTTAATTGAGATAACTAATGGAGTCTGCATCATTTTTTCAATTAAATGACTTTATTCTGGCTGTGTCTTTATTTACTATACAACTATTGGATTAGTAATGGAGAGGTGTCTTATAGACACCTCTCCATTACTAATCCGATGGCTTGATGTCACTGGAAAAAACAAAGGTGACATCAACCCCCCCCAATTGTTACCCAACTCGCCACCACTACAGGGCAAGTGGGAAGAGCGAGGCTAAGTGTCAGAATTGGTGCATCTTAGGGATGCGTTTTTTCTGGGGCGGCTGAGAGCTGATGTTTTTAGCCTTTGGGGGCCAGTATCCATGGCCTCTTAGTTGGTTATTAATATCAGCCTGCAGCTGTCAGCATAGCCTTTGCTGGTTGTTAATTATAGGGGGACCCTATTTAAATTTTTTAGAGTCCCCCATTTTAATAGCCAGTGAAGGCTAAGTATTCAGCTGTGAGTAGGGATGAGCTTTCCGATATTGCAATATCGGAAATCGGCCCGATATTTGCTATATCGGAGTTACGATTTCCGATTCCGATATTTTTTTCATATTGGAAATTGGAAATCCCATAATCCTTCACCTCTCAGCACTCCGTGGAGCCAATCAGGAGCTGAAGAATTGCTGACAACATTGTGTAACTCCCCTAAGCTTGGTAGGAGGCGTCCAAACTTGCTAGCTGGGGGCTGCGCAGCGATTGGCTGGCTGGATGTTGTGATCAGGCAGTATAAAAGGCTGCGCCTGCCATTTAGCCTCACTCTACTGTAAAAGCAGATAGGGATAGGTTGCTGTTGGAGATAGGGAAAGATCTCGAATCTAATAGTGAAATTGCCATTCTGAATCCATCAATAGAGATGAAGGCAGGGAGTAAGGGACGTCCCCGAGGCTGCCGCGGAAGAGGTGCATCAGCAGCTAGACATGGTGCACATCCAGAGCAAGCAGCAGGCCCAAGTTACTCAGCACCTACTGTCACCCGGCAGCAGTCATTTATGCGCAGCTTGTTAGGAGCACAGGACCATAGGCTGATAAGAGAGGATCAAGTAGAAACTGTTGTTGTTTGGATGGCAGCTGAGGCATCCACCTCAATGAGCGCAGCATCCTCCCAGGACCTCTCCACCACATCAGATCAGGCCACTGAAGAGCAGCACCCATCTGCTTCTTCATCGCCCACTAAATTGCCTAGACATTCAGAAGGCCAGGAGCCAACCTAAATCCTCTTCTCAGAATCTGTTGGCTTGGAATCTGTGTGCCAGCCAAACAGCATTCCTGCAGCTGAAAAAGAGGTAGTGTGCACAGATGCGCAACCACTGTGTGCGTCTGAGGAAGAAGTGGAGGTTGGGCCAGTGCCCACAGTGACCAGACCCCAGTCAGCAGATGATAATATTGAAACTCAGCTGCCAGTTTCTGCTGATGAAAGTGTATTGGATGACGAGGTCCTTGACCCATCATGGCATGCTGAGGGGCAGCAAGCAAGTAGGGATAGCTCAGAGGAAGAGCTTGCAGGTGTGGCGCAGCGTGACCGTCCACGTGGGAGAGGAAGAGGGAAAAAATTTGTTGTCTGCTCCCTCAACTTCAGCACCCGTTAGGAGCAGGCTCTTTTAAAGAGCACAAGGGGTGCGCCCAAGAGTTGTGGTGCATGGCCTTTTTCGACCAAGTTGCAGATGACGTTACAGTAGTCAGATGCAAGCTTTGTCGACAAACTGTGCGGAGAGGGAAGAACGTCAGCAACCTTAATACCACCAATATGTTGACGCATGTCAGGAAGAGGCACTCTGTGGAGTGGCAGCATCACACCCAAGATGATTCGCCACCTGCAGCTGGTCCCCCACCTTCCATCTCTTCAGCCACCTCTTCCTCCAGCTTGCAAACAGCTGTTCCCGCTTCCTCGCCAGAATGCCAGGGTGCATCTGCAGGCAGTGTTGTACGGCGGCACACTGTCTGTTCTTCGTCAGCATCAGCATCCCAATCGCTGGCATCCTCACACTCCCAATCCAGTGTGCAGCCATCTGTCACACAGGTGTGGGAAAAAAGGCTCCCGTACTCGGCAAACCACCCACGAGCACATGAATTCTCGCATTGCCAAACTGCTTGCAGTGGAAATGTTACCATTCTGGCTGGTGAGCAAGCCAGCCTTTATCGATATGTTGGGGTTTGCAATCCCACAATACAGCGTTCCCAGCCGCTTCTACTTCGGCAGGCAAGCCGTCCCCGCCCTGCAACAGCATGTGAGTGTAAAATTAAGCATGCGCTACAAAATGCAGTTAGTAGCAAGGTCCACCTGACCACCGACGTGTGGACCAGTCAGCATGACCAGGGACGCTACATTTCCTTCACCGCCCATTGGGTAAATGTAGTTGAGCCTGGAACTGAAGTAGACAGTGCAAGTGCTCGGGTCCTGCCAACTCCACGGATTGCAGGCCTCTCCTCCATACAAATTCACACCTCCTCATACTCCTCGTCAGAGTCGCCTACACCCAGACGTACCACAACAACCGATTTCGGCACTGCATCGGCCAAACATCAACAGGCCGTGTTGAAATTGGTTTATCTGGGTAATATTAGCCACACCGCAACCGAGCTGTGGAACACGCTCAAGGAGCAGAGCGACATGTGGCTTGCGCCGCTCAACCTCCAGCCAGGTATGGTGGTGTGTGACAACGGCCGAAACCTGGTCGCGGCTCTGGGTCTAGGTGGTATGACTCACATTCCATGCCTTGCCCATGTCCTAAACTTGGTGGTGCAGAGTTTCCTTAGGAACTATCCTCACATTGAGGAGCTGCTGCACAAAGTCCGATACGAGTGCTCTGATTTGCGGCGTTCAAGCATGGCTGCATCGCGTCTTTCAGCCATGCAGCGCAGATTGGGCCTGCCCGAGCACCGCATCATTGTTGACCTCCCACCAAGTGGAATTCGACTTTGCATATGCTGTGGAGGTTGTATGAGCAGCAACCTGCAATTATGGAGTTGCAGCTGCAGCAGGCGCAAAGTAGGCGACACACATCTCAGCCCTCCCACTTTACAACCACAGAGTGGGCAACCATGAAGGACATATGCACCATTTTGAAGTGCTTCGAGGACTCCACTCTGATGGTGAGCGTGGATGCTGCCCTACTCAGCCTGACTATTAACCTTATATGCCTTATAGAATCATCACTTAAAGGACTAAGGGATGAGGTTTCTCAGGAGGAAGAGGAGGATTATGATGAGACTCTTGCACCAACCAGGCGATCTTCATCGGCCCGGTTGGTACAAAGCTCTGTGGGTGCCTCACAAAGGTCCAGGCAGGACACAGCAAGTGAGGAGGATGAGGAGGACTATGAGGATGAGCTTCAGGAGGAAAGTACACAGCGCTCTACTAGTAGTCACCAGATAGAGCGTGGATGGGGTGATGCAGATCAGCCAGAGCACATTCCTGCAGCTGGTGACAGCGATGCATGGCCAGTTGGCAGCCTTCAGCACATGAGTGACTTCATGCTGCAGTGTCTGAGAAAAGACCCACGCGTGGCTCATATTCTCCACACAAATGACTACTGGATGGCCACCCTCTTAGATCCACGTTACCGTGACAGCCTTGAAAGCCTAATTACACCGTTGAACCGGGCACGTAAAATTCAGGAGTACCAACAAGCACTGGTTAATTCACTCATGTACTCTTTTCCACCGCATAGCATTGATGCGCATGCACTAGCAGGCACCTCAGTGCGTCCTGGGCCCAGTGTAATCCGTTCAGAAGCCGGTAGCAGAAGCAGTACATCTGCTACTGACAGGTTCAGTTTACCCAACCTGTACCAACGGTTTCTGAACCCGCAAACAGTTCGGGCACCATCAGCACAGACAGTGCAACGCACTAGGAGGCAACGTTACCGTGACATGGTGGCACAATACCTCTTCACCCATGTCAGTCGGCTTCAGGATGGATCTGCCCCCTTCAAGTTTTGGGTCTCCAAGTTGGATACCTGGCCCGAGCTTAGCCAGTATGCCTTGGAGGTCCTGGCTTGTCCTGGTGCCAGTGTGATTTCTGAACGCGTCTTTAGTGCAGCTGGCAATGTACTAACAGACCAACGTACCAGACTATCCGCTGCAAATGTGGACCGGCTTACATTCCTAAAAATGAACCAGGCCTGGATTTCTGGTGACTTTTGCTGCCCTGGGCCACAGTACACAGGTTACATGCATGGTTGGTAGCAGTATGCATGCTCTGTCATGTGCCTATGTTGCACACAGCATAATCTGTTATGCCCGTGCTCTGGCCTCTACTTGGTAGCACCTGGTTCTGTGACTGACTTTTTCACCTCATAATGTTTTCCATTGGCTCTAGTACTGCCAGCTAATGCCTATTTCTGTGACTGCCACTTTCACAGCATGCCGTGTTTCTGGGCTCTAGTACCGCCAGCTTTTGCCCATTTCCGTGACTGCCACTTTCACAGCATGCCGTGTTTCTGGGCTCTAGTACCGCCAGCTAGTGCCCATTTCCGTGACTGCCACTTTCACAGCATGCTATGTTTCTGGGCAACAGTGCCGCCAGCTGTACCTCGTTAGACCAAAGTGGAAAAAAAGGACGACAGATGCCAAACGCCTATAGGCAGAAGCACAAGAGGCGGGATCCAGCCACGCCGGCTGTTTCGTGGCAGTGAAGTGCGGACACAGGTGCCTCCCCCAAAGGGTAAACCGAGTTCCAGCATCGCCAGCTGGCTCTCGGGAGTGCCCAAGGGCACGGGTACCTCCTGCTCCAAACCGTGTTTCGACAACGCTCGCTCTAACCCTAACCCTTACCCTACTAACCATAACCCTAACCCTACCCCAACTAATCCTAACCCAAAGAAAAAACACAGCTGTTAAGAAGATGGCAACCAGTTTTCCTGCTACAGTTTTCGCTTTGTGCATTTTTCTAGCAATTTTTTTGCTCCTCTGCATACTCCTTCCCCATTATCCTGAGGTGTTTCCCCTCCATTTTATCCATTATATAGCACTGTGGTGGTTATTTTGTAATTCCGATTTTTTTATTCCCATTGACTTGCATTGATATCGGAAATCGGAAATTCCGATATTCAATATTTTTCCAATATCGGAAATCGGAATTCCGATACGATTTTGGGCAATATCGCTCATCCCTAGCTGTGAACTTATATTAATAGCCTGGGAAGCTCCGTGGGTATTACCCCCTTCCCAGGCTATAAACATCGGCCCACACAGTCAGATTTCCCGATGCTGGTGATGAAAATTGCGTGGGAGACCATGCCCTTTTCTTCCGAAAAATAATATTTTATTAATTAATTACATGTACAGTAAGCAGCACACACACTGAACTAATTGTATTTGTCAAAGACATCTATATAGCTACCTATTCTATTTGTATTCACTGTATGTATGCCATCTCTTCTATCCTGCCGGCTCCTGCTGTGATTTTACACTACGGCAGCTGCTGAATTACTGGCTTTTCTTCTATCTACTGTATGTAATATATATATATATATATATATATGCCACTGACATATATATATATATAATGTGTATATATCTATTCTACAGTATATATTCTATTCTAACTTGTCATGCTGTGATTTTACTGAACGCGGCACATGAATTGCTGGCTTTTGGGGGACCACTCTATTCTTGATAACCAACCTTGCTGAAACTCACAGCTAAGGGTTGCAGCCCCCAGCTGTGAGTTTTGTCTGGCTGGTTATCAAAAATACTGGGGAACCCACATAGGTTTTTTTATTATTTATTTACAGTGCAGGAGCGGCTGATGAATACTCTTATCTGCCGCTCCTCCTCTCACTGTTATAACAGCAGCAAGTGTCATCTGATGGGAGCTGTAGTCCAATCAGCTGACACCAGTGACCGGATGTAAACTTTATACCTCCGATCACAGCTGAGAGTTCAGGCTGTCTTCTGACAGCGTGGGAACCGCGGCTCTCTGACAGATGGGAATGATTTCACCGCCGATCAGAAGCACTACTGAGGTGTTTTTGACACTATTACACAGCTTGGGAAACTCCAGCTTTTGTGCTGTGCATGTTCGGCTATATTTGGCGATCGTGAGCCGAACCGAACCTTGAAATATTCGCTCATCTCTATTCATGGGCACACATGAATTTGCTTATTTATGCGCTAAAAACTTTAATTTTGGTAACTACATCATATTGAGTAACAATACAGCTTAACTTTAATGCTTCCAGAGTTTTCATATATCTTGGCTCTCAAAGACTGCTGTTCTGTTTCTTTTTTTACATATCTTTTTTAAAAAATGTTGACCACACCCACACCTCTTTCTCCCTCCGCTTTTTCCTTGAATCACCTCCTTTATCCAGGCAGCGTGCCTGGAATATGGAAAGGACCCTCCCCTGATCAAAGGAAATAAGGGGCACACAGGGACACGGTGTCAAGAGCAAGCCGGGCCTCCAAGACACAGGAACGATGTGCACACCCCCCTTCATGGACACAGGGATGGATGACTGCCTCCATTACAGGGGCCCGTGGCAAGGACCATCCCTCCAGGGTCAGGGGCTCAGGTGCATTCACACTCTCAGGACCGTTGGTCGCGCCCATCCCAGGAACCTTGAATCCTTCCGCTTGTGCGCTTGCATACTATGCTGATGGCAGAGAGAGTTCCAGCCCGTACTCAGCTTCTGGCTCTGGTTCCTCCTGGGTGGTCGTTGTTTCTGGTCCCCGCTGAGCTAACAGCGTTGGTTCCAGATGACGAGGTTCCTCCTCCTGACGTCGTGACAATGGCTCTGCATGCTGTACTGGCTCCTGCAGACTCAGGTCCTGCGCTGGAGACTGCTCCGGGATTGGGTGAGTGGAGACCTCTGCAATGTCTTCCCACAAACTGCCAGGCCCGATTCTTTTTACTTCCTGCTGCCACCTCCACTCCATGCGGCCTATGCCTCGGCAGCTAAGGGTGCAGGAGTGCTCCATCGCTTCCGATCCAAGATCACACAATGGCACCGCGCAGCTGCACCCGGGTTCTTCTTCTGGGCCCTATCCGTTTCCAGGTGGGTACGCCTCCAACAACTCCACCCATTTGCTTAAATTCTGTAGGGAAGGGCTAGGTCTTTTTTCTTCATCTTTTTTCTTCATCTGCACCCACCAGGGGCAGACCAGAGAATATTGACAGGTGGATTTTGGCGCCAATACTGTACTGAAACGCCCACGAAGGGTGAGGTCCATGTCATCTTCTTCTGCGCCATTTCCCGCCATCTTCATGGCTGCCATTTTGGCTAACACAATGTCAGTCTCTTTCATGGTATAAGTCAAGTCCAGTTTGTTAGTCACATCCGGTATTTCAAAAGCACCCACAAAATCTTCATCTCTAAGTTTTGCAATTACTTTCACATCATCATCATCTTTCTTTGTGGTTTCTCCAGATTGCGAGGTAGTTGCATCCTGCCGAGTACGCCAAATGTGAGGGAGGGCAGGGCCGTAGTCATGGTCGATGATACTGGGGCTTCTGTTCCCTGGCCTTCCTGCACAGGAAAACAATCTTATTATTATCATTAGTCAGCATACCTGTGGTGGCCCCCTCCAGACGATTTCATATTAACTGAGACACAGTCCGTTTCAACTTTAAACTGAACAACTTTACTGGTTTCTTTACACAGCACATTCATAGTCTCCACAGCATCAATCACATGTTTCACATTGCACTGTTCCTACTCTTTCCCTGCACTTCTCACACTGTTACACAACACGTACCCAGGTCGGATCATCCCTGATGGGTTCTCACTGCCCTCCCTGTTCAGCACTGCCACAATTAGATACTCTGCTGCCTGTTTCTCTCCAGACATTAGATGATCTGCTCCCGAAGTCAGTTGCCACATGGCAAGCGACCTGCCCTCCTGTGCTGTCTCTTGCGAAGGTACAGCATTGTACTGGTCCAAGCTCACTACATCTGAGATTTCCTTCAACCGTTTCATCCCGGATCAGAGGGCATCAGCCCAAGTGATGAGTTGCCACATTCTGGAGCCACCTGTGTCCCCATGTTGTCACTACTTCTGTCTCAAGACTCTGTACCTAGTCTAATGTGATTCTTTGATGTGCTGGCCTGCTGCTGTCCTGGCGTGGTGTGGAGGATGGCTGGGCTTCTTATTTAAATGTTGTTGAGCTGCTATGGTATCCCTGAGCACTAAAGCCCAGTGAAGCAGAGAGGGTCTGAACCCAGGGCTACTGAGCCCATGCTCATGGCAATGGCACTCAGGCCCAAACTGACTAAAAACAAGAAATGTTCCTCTCTTACCTCACAATAGCCCCTCCTATGTATAACTATTAACTATACACACTATGTGAAATTCCTATCTAAAACACTATAGACTAAAATGCCCCCATCTAGTGGCCGAATTTAAGTGCTACGCTTTCCCTATGAAAACTGGTACGCAAAATAACAAATATATACCGTATTTTTTGGACCATAAGACGCACTTTTTTCCTCCAAATTTGGGAGGAAAGTGTGGGTGCGTCTTCTGGTCGGAATGTAACATGTGGGGAGGGGAGCAGGGGGCAGCGGTGGAGTGAGATCAGCAGGAGGCAAGAAAATATCCCCTCTGCTGCAGGAAGCAAGCGCTGGGGAAACCCCTGGTCCCTACTTAAGTGCAGTGAATATTAATCAGCCCTTCCCTCCCACCTATCAGCTGAGCAGTGAGCGGGGAGCAGCAGATCACAGAGCCACACAGTTTCCCCAGTGCCTGATTCCTGCAGCAGCTGGGCAGATCGGTGTCTGAAGGAGAAGGAGGCAGCAGGAGCAGCTGGCATACCTGACAGCCTGGGGCTGTGCTGATGGGAGACTGAATGCTCCTGTGAAGGACCTGTGATGAGGTCATGAAGAGGGCGGGCTGGAGCATCACATGACCAAAGCCCTGCCTCTTCATGATGTCATCACAGGTCCTTCAGACACACTGTACAACAGAGAATTAATTAAAAGGTTAGGCTACTTTCACACTTGTGTTTTTTTGTGCAGCGCATCATGCGCACATGAAACGCATACGTGTCACATTTCTATCATCTCTGTCTCTATCATCTCTGTCTCTATCATCTGTCTCTATCATCTGTCTCTATTATCTGTCTCTATCATCTCTGTCTCTATCATCTGTCTCTATCATCTCTGTCTCTATCATCTGTCTCTATCATCTGTCTCTTATCAGCTCTGTCTCTATCATCTCTGTCTCTATCATCTGTCTCTATCATCTCTGTCTCTATCATCTGTCTCTATCATCTCTGTCTCTATCATCTCTGTCTCTATCATCTGTCTCTATCATCTGTCTCTATCATCTCTGTCTCTATCATCAGTCTCTATAATCTGTCTCTATCATCTCTGTCTCTATCATCTCTGTCTCTATCATCTGTCTCTATCATCTCTGTCTCTATCATCTCTGTCTCTATCATCTGTCTCTATCATCTCTGTCTCTATCATCTGTCTCTATCATCTCTATCATCTCTGTCTCTATCAACTCTGTCTCTATCTGTCTCTATCATCTATCTCTATCAACTCTGTCTCTATCATCTGTCTCTATTTCTATGCAGCATGTATTTCTATGCAGCCACACAATCCAGTCTGAGTGCCGGCGGCAGTGCCGGGTGTTCATGCGAGAGACTCACACGAAATCGTGCGAGTTTCTCGCATGTGTGACCCCGGCCTTATACTCACCCTCCAGCGTCTTCACATAGTAGTTTACAGACACCACACTGGTCCCGCAGCACCATCTCCTACCCGTAGCTTCCAACATAATAACATACTATTATATATAATAACACCACATATAATAGTATGTTATTAAATATTTTACCACATTTTTTGCTTCAAATATATTTTTCCCTATTTTACACCTCTAAAACCTGGGTGCGTCTTATAGTCCGGTGCGTCTTATAGTCCGAAAAATACGGTAGATCACATTTAGCACAGTAGTGGTTTGGAAAATCAGTGTACACATACATACATTAATTACAACAGTATCAACACAAGGGAAAGGGTGTGGAGTATTACACAGTCCCAGTACACCCCCTTACACATGCCCCAACTCCTGTCACCATTTTCCCTGCCACAGCATCGAGGCAATAGAAGTGAAGGGGTTCCGGGCTTTCAGAAAATATCGCCAGTGCCCTCGGCACCACCCAGCACCATCAAGCACCACCGCACCAGCCGCACAACCGACCCCCCATGCAGCGTCAGACCAGGACCACCAGAAGAATTGCCCGACTCCTGCAGCCACCAATTTAAGTACTGCAGCCACTAAGTGTAAGTACTGTACATTCTGACTATAACACGCACCCCTATTTTCCCCAAAAAATTTTTGGGAAAAAAGTGCGTCTTATAGTCCAAAAAATTTGGTACTTTGGTATTCCTATGAATTAAGCACTTCTTCATTGCTTTGCATGTGAACTTTTTCATATGGGAAGAGACTCAGAGCTCTGGAGTAAAAAAATCTATGTATTTTGGCCTGACCTTAACAGCATATCATAGATACTGTACAGTAGGGTTGAGCATTCCGATACTGCAAATATCGGGTATCGGCCGATATTGGCTGTATCGGAATTCCGATTCCGAGTTCCGATATTTTCGTCTTATCGGATACCGGAATCGGGATTGTCACTGTCACTGTCAGTGTCCGTCGGTCGGGTCTGTCAGGAGTCAGCGGCACTTACCTGGCAGAAGATCTCCGGCGGTCACATCCCGGACTGCTTCATGGCCGCAATCTTCTTTCCCCGGCGGTCACATGCAGTTTCTCGCGATAACTGCAGTGACTGCTGGGTAATCCCGGCCGTAAAGCAGTCAGTCCGATGACGTCACCGCCGGGAAGCAGGTAATCAGCTGTGCTGCGTCGCGATGACAGGCTCTGCCTGTCATTGCGATGTAGCAGAGCTGGATCGTCGTGGGACAATCGTTACTATGGACTGCGTCGGACAGGTGGTATACTGTTGGTTTGTTTTTTTTCTTTTTTTACAGGAGATCGATGGCGTCGCAGGAATGAGAGTACAATAAAATTAATGAAAACTGTGTTGTCTCTTTTATTTCATTAAAATACTTTTTTCTTGCTGTGTTTTTTTTTTACACATTTAATAACTTTGGGATTAATAATGGATCGGTGTCTTATTGACACCTCTCCATTATTAACCGGGCTTATTGTCACCGTGCAATCAACGGTGACATTAACCCCTTATTACCCCGCTTGCCACCGCTACAGGGCAAGTGGGAAGAGCCGGGTAAAGTGCCACAATTGGCACATCTTTTGATGCGCCAAATGTGGGGCTGCTGTAGCCTGGTATTATCAGGCTGTTGAGGGCCAAAATCCATGGGCCTTGACAGTCTTTTAATACCAGGCCGCAGCAGTCTGCATTTTACTTGGCTGGTTAACAAAAATAGGGGGATCCCCACGCCGTTTTTTTTTTCGAGGGGATCCCCTATTTTTGTTAACCAGCCAAGCTAAGCAGACTGCTGTGGCCTGGTATTATCAGGCTGGCAAAGTCCATGGATATTGGATCCTTACCAGCCTGAAAATCCAGGCCTCAGCGGTATTCTTCATCTGGCTGGTTAACAACAATAGGGGGGACCCCACGCCAATTTTTTTCGAGGGGATCCCCTATTTTTGTTAATCAGCCAAGATATGCAGACTGCTGTGGCCTGGTATTATCAGGCTGGCAAGGTCCATGGATCTTGGCTCCTTAACAGCCTGAAAATCCAGGCCTCAGCGGTCTGCTTCATCTGGCTGGTTAACAAAAATAGGGGGGACCCCACGCCAATTTTTTTCGAGGGGATCCCCTATTTTTGTTAATCAGCCAAGATATGCAGACTGCTGTGGCCTAGTATTATCAGGCTGGCAAGGTCCATGGATCTTGGCTCCTTAACAGCCTGAAAATCCAGGCCTCAGCGGTCTGCTTCATCTGGCTGGTTAACAAAAATAGGGGGGACCCCACGCCATTTTTTTTTCGAAGGGAACCCCTATTTTTGTTAATCAGTTCCCTCTGACGTCACTGATTGTGTCCCTGGCTGACCTGAAGTGAAAGTGGAAAGCAATCAATTAAGCTTTCCACTTAAGGGCCCGTCTCACATAGCGATATCGCTACCGAGATCGCTGCTGAGTCACTAGTTTTGTGACGCAGCACCGAGCTCACCAGCGATATCGCTGTGTGTGACATTCAGCGACGATCAGCCCCCCTGCCGGGTATCGCTGATCGTCGCTGAAATGTCAGGACCTTTTTTTGATCGCTGGTTTCCCGCTGACAGGCACACATCGCTGCGTGTGACAGGCGGGAGACCAGCGATCCGCTGGTAACCAAGGTACACAGCGGGTTTCCAAGCGCTGCGCGGTGCCTGGAAACCCGCTGTGTACCTTGTTTACCAGCGGATCGCTGGTCTCCCGCCTGTCACACGCAGCGATGCATGCCTGTCAGAGGGAAACCAGCGATCAAAAAAAGGTCCTGACATTTCTGCGACGATCAGCGATACCCGGCAGGGGGGCTGATCGTCGCTGAATGTCACACACAGCGATATCGCTGGTGAGCTCGCTGCTGCGTCACAAAACTAGTGACTCAGCAGCGATCTCGGTAGCGATATCGCTATGTGAGACGGGCCCTTAAGCGATGTTACCCGCAGTGTCGCTGTCCCAGATCGCTGCCTGAGCTGCCTGTTTGGCAGTTCAGCAGCGATCATGTAGCGATACACCAGCGATCCTGACAAGTGCATATCGTTGTCGGGATCGCTGGTGTATCGTTATGTGACACCCAGCCTTTACTCTCCTGTCAGGCAGGAGAGGAACTCATTCATTTGGGGTTTACTGTGAGGCTGCAGCATTAGCTGCGGTCCCTGCAGTAAACATTAACCCTTTCTGAAGGATTACACCGTGGGACCTGACTGTGGATGGGATAGGTAAGAATAATTTTGCTTTTTTATTTTATTTTTATTACAGGAAATGGTTTTTGCAGTAAAATAAAAGATGGTCAAAAACATGTGTCTTTATTTCATTAAAATGATTTTTAATTAAGGTGTGTGTGTTTTATTTTTATTTCATGCAATAGGATTAATAATTGATAGTTGTCTAATTGACAGCTCTCAATTATTAACCTGGCTTAAGGTCACCTTTCAATAGCAAGGTGGCTTTAACCCCATATTAACCCATTCGCCACCGCTACAGGGCAATGGGAATAGACGGGCAAAGTGCCAGAAAGGGCGAATCTAATTATAGATTTGTCTTTCCTGGGGTGTCTGGGGGCAGATGTTAGTAGCCGGGGGGGGCAAAAATAATGGTCCCTCTCTGGGCTATTATTATCTGCCCCCACTCACTGGCTTTGTCTGTCTGGTTGCGAAAATAGGGCGGGAGCCCACGCATTTTTTTTCAGCAATTTTACACCTCATATATATATATACATGTCATTGAATTTGTGACACATATATATATATATTTATATTTGTAGTTCATACACTTCTACATAGTATAATAGCCGCTAATTCAATTGCCGGCTTTTGTGAAAATGCAGAACCCGACATGAAATGACACTTGGTGTACATAGGGTTAACCATGTCTTTTCATGTCCTTTGCTATCTAATTTGCACAAACAATTAAATCAGACTATGTGTGCAAAATTTCACACCTGTAGGGGTTAATTAAAGGTGTAAATTCGTAGCAAAAAAGTCCGTTTTTTTTACAACGAATTTACACCTTTAATTAACCCCTACAGGTGTGAAATTTTGCACACATAGTCTGATTTAATTGTTTGTGCAAATCAGATAGCAAACGACATGAAAAGACATGGTTAACCCTATGTACACCAAGTGTCATTTCATGTCGGGTGCTTCTGTCTTTTCACTGAAGCCGGCTTTACCCGGCAATTGAATCAGAGAATATTTTACTATGTAGAAGTGTATAAACTATACATATATGTATATATATATGTCACAATGACATGTATATATATATATATATATATATATATATGTATTCTATGTGTGTATATTTAGTGTTTACAAGGAAAGAATGGGGTTTTTTTAGTTGCGATATTTTGTTCCCATAGACTTACATGGGACTTCCGGTATCGGTATCGGGTATCGCCGATATTTTAGTGATATCGGCGATACCATTCCGATTCCGATACTTTAGGATATCGGAAAGTATCGCTCAACTCTACTGTACAGTATATACACATGTAAACAGTTATGCTTAGATGTAGCTTTCAATAATATTTCATGACTCTATCCATATGAAAGTAAATGTAATGTATGTAGATATACACAAATGAACAATTGGCTTGTCTGTAAATGAAGAAATAACGGATTTTTCAATCATAGTTATAACTTATAAAGCCCTTTATAAACTGACCTTTTTCCACTTTATCACAGTTGAGAGTGTTGTTATTAAATAAATTAATATTTTAATGCATTCTGGAAATTTTGTGTACACTTTTTAATCAGTGTACTACGTTATTTATTGCTACAGCAAAATATCAAGAGACATAGCTAACACATTGAGAACTGAAGCCATCATTTTCTGTAAAAATGATTGATTACTGTCATTTGAAGCTGAAAAAGCAAGCGACATTCAACAGGCTGGGCATCAAGCTGAGAAAGACACTGTTCAATAACACTGTTACTACCAATGATTTAATCTGAGCATCCACCAAGCTAGAAGACAGAATGTGCCTTCATCATAAATTACTTCTCAGTGCTGAATCAAGTATGGTATTAAATTGATAATCTTAGAGTAGTGCTTTCCTGTCTGTGTATGGACTGTACGCACTCCAAGATCAATCAAGACACAGAAAAGCTGCAATCAATAAAATAACTAACACTAGGAACCATAGGATTCTCCCTCTTTTACAAAAATGTATGAAGTAATAAATCTATAGCAATGTATTAATTATCAAAAGAGTTGTAAAAACAAGAGGTCAAGTCCGCTGTTTCTGATTTTTTTATTTTTATATGTAATGTTCATCCAATTATACTGAATGTCTTCCATTTAATTATTGAATACAGTCAAGAAATAACGTAGTCATCCAAGATTGAGTTTGTTTTGCCATTGTAATATTATCAACTGTGATTATCCATTATTAAAAATTAAATCAGCCTTTTTCCTTATAAAATATTAGATTTTCATCAGTGTTTGCTCCTCCGAAGTTACTGTTGGATATTAAAGCTGCTAGGGATGAGTTGAACATACTATATGCAATGGCGTAACTTAGATGAATATATTCTTGTTTTACCATTTGAAAGCCTATGAAAATTATACAGCCAATACAATTGTTTCTTTTAACCCTTTATGACCTTAGACTTATCCATACGTCCAGGTCGCCTGGTACTTACCAACCTTGGACCTTACATCTAGCAGCATTTAGTGTGCAGACAGAGGGAAGAAAGCCCCTTAGATCAGAGACCTCGCAACTTCATCGTGGGTTTCCCGATCATTGCCATGAGGACCCGGTGTTGTCACCAGGCACTAGCAAGTTAGTTAGATCAAGAGTAGAGCTGGCGGGTTATAACACATAGCAATGCTTGAGAAAGCAACATGCGATACGTGCTTCAGGCAGTGCTGGTGGGACTCCCTGAACCCTCCATAATTATGGGTAAGCAATATTTTATTTAACCAACCTTCCCTTGCCTCAATTTATGTGTGTGGCCATTTGGCTGATCTCATAGAGCATTTACATGCAGAGACTGGGTATTTTGTTTCTCTGCACAATATGTGCTGCTTGATATATAGGATTTCAGTGTAGCCCTCCATCCTTCATTCCGCCTTAGTAGACTCATCTAAGTAGACTTTTTAGATCTAATGGTAATGAGCAAAAAATGTTTTAATATGTAATGTTCCAATAAATTATCTTTTTTAACTTTCCATTGGTGATTTATAGCTACTCCTTTTTGGTTTCTCTTTCAGTGTCTATAGTTTGGATTACTCCACCACTTTATTGTTCAATGATATACTAATTGGGTAATTAAACTGTAGTCCTATTCCCAAAACTATAATTACTACCGTATTTTTCAGACCATAAGATGCACTTTTTTCCCAAAAAAATTTTTGGAAAAATGGGGGTGCGTCTTATGGTCACAATATACTTACAAATCCCGTGGCGGCGGTCCCAATGCAGCCTCCCTGTGCTCTGTAGTGCGGTGGTGTCGGCGCTCTGTGGTGTGGCTGCAGCGGGGCTCTGTGCTGCGTGGGGGGCTCCGCCGGCAATTAGTCAAAGCCCGAAAGCCCCCCGCAGCTCCATTGCTGTGATGCAGTGGCCTTCAGAAAGATGGCCGCCGGGGGCGGCGCATACTCAAATTCAAATCTCGGCAACGAGATCTCGTCCTGAGATCTCAGGACAAGATCTCGTTGCGGAGATCTGAATCTGAGCATGCGCCGCCCCCAGCGGCCATCTTTCTGGAGGCCCCTGGGGCCATCTTTCCGGAGGCCTCCGCGTCTCAGCAACAGAGCTGCGGGGGCTTTCAGGCTTTGATGAAATGCCGGCTGAGCCCCCCTCGCAGCACAGAGCCCCACTGCAGCCACACTGCAGAGCCCCAACACCTCCGCACCACAGAGCACATGGAGGCTGCATGGTACCACCGCCACGGGACCGCCGCCACAGGATTTGTAAGTATATTGCGACCAGAGCACAGCCACCCCATAGAACACAGTCACCCCACAGAGCACAGCCACCCCACGGACACAGCCACCCCACAGAGCACAGCCACCCCGCAGAGTACAGCCACCCCATGGACACAGCCACACAATGTACACAGCCACTCTACAGAGCACAGCCACCCCACAGAGCTCAGCTACCCCACAGAGCACCCCTGAAACACAGAGCACCCCTGCAACACAGAGCACCACCACCGCACCAGCCTGGACCACCGAACGACCCCTGTGACCACTCCTCTACCTGTGCTGATCCCTTCGCTGGTAAGCTGAATTTGGACTGTAAGACGGACCCTCATTTGACACATTATTTTTTTTCCTTATTTTCCACCCCAAAATTTGGGGTGCGTCTTATGGTCCGAAAAATACGGTATTTGAATTTTGTTTTTTTCACAATACTAATAATGTGCATAAATTAAGAAGAGGAAGTAACTTAGTTTATGTGATTAAATGAATCTCCATGCGAGGGGGAACAGCACTGAAATCAAGACTTCAGTCAGCTATCATAATTGAAGTATTAACTTGTTACTTTTCCTGGAAAAATTGTAACTTTTAAAAAAGATGATTTGTTGTACTCAGATTTGGACTGTGCATACCTATGTTCATGAGAAACTGATACTGTAAAAAGGGTATTGAAAATAACCACCGTTCACATACAATCGAGCCTGCGCACACCATTCCATATTGTTGAATATATTCCACAGGATGTCTTAGATTATAGCCTGAATCTCTTACTGTATGCTCTCTCGGTGTGCCTGCAATGTTCATGGCTTGTTATTGAACGTCCGACCCTTCAAATGGCCCCAATTAGTACAGTGACCCTGTATGAGCGAAATCGACTTTTCTTGGCTCTCATTGACATGTGGAACACGACATGCCTGTCTCATGGGAAAGCCTACGTAGTGATTTATGTGTAAATGAAAGAAGTCGCTGTCTCACATCTAGAATTGTATCTTTAGACATTTTTGGATGTCCTTCTTCATGTCTCTCCAGTAATGCTCCTGCACATTCAGGTTTATCAATCAATGATACAATACACCATTTGGAAGGCAACTTTTGACCTCCAAACTTCTTTAGAAACTAACTTTGGCTCGTCTTTAACCCCTTTGAGACGAAGCCTGTTTTCACCTTAATGACCAGGACAATTTTTGCAATTATGACCACTGTCATTTTATGAGGTCATAACTCTGGAACCTTTCAACGGAGTCTGGTAATTCTGAGAATGTTTTCTCATGACATATTGTACTTTATGATAGTGGTAAAATTTCTTTGATATGACTTGCATTTATTTGGGAAAAAAAAGGAAATTTGTCAAAAATTTTGAAAATTTTGTAATTTTCAAACTTTTGCATTTTCATGCCCTTAAATCACAGGTATATGTCACACAACATAGTTAATAAATAACATTTACATAGTAACATAATAACATAGTTAGCAAGGCCAAAAAAGACAATTGTCCATCCAGTTCAGCCTATCTACATCCTTCTAAAGAACCTAATAAATATAAGATTTCCCACAAGTCTACTTTACATCAGCACAATTTTGGAAACAATTTTTTTTGTTAGGTAGTTATAAGGGTTAAAATTTGACTAATGATTTCTCATTTTTACAATAAAATTTGCAAAACCATTTTTTAGGAACACCTCACACTTAAAGTGACTTGTGCCTATGTGACAGAAAATACCCAAAATGACAAAATGACACCATTCTAAAACCGAACCACTTAAGGTACTCAAAACCACATTCAAGAAGTTTATTAACCCTTCAGTGCTTCACAGGAATTTTTGGAATGTGGAATCAAAAAATAAACCTTTACTTTTCTTTCACAAAAAGTTTCCCAATTTACCTAATTTTTTTATTTTCGCAAGGGTAACAGGAGAAAATGGACCATACATTTTGTTCCTCAATTTCTCCTGAGCATACCGATACCCAGTATGTGGGGGAAATCTACTATTTGGGCACAGGCAGGGCTTGGAAGGGAAGGAGCACCATTTCACTTTTTGAAAATATGCTGGAATAATTAGCGGTTGCCATGTCGCGTTTGGAGAGCCCCTGATGTGCCTAAACAGTGGAAACCTTCAATATGTGACACCATTTTGGAAACTAGACCCCTAAGGGAACTTATCTAGATGTGTATTGAACGCTTTGAACCCACAAGTGCTTCATAGAAGTTTATAACGCAGAGCCTCGGAAACAAAAAGATCACATTTTTACCAAATAAATCTTTTTTGGCTCCATATGTTGCATTTTCCTAAGAATAACAGGCAAAATTTCTCCATACAATTTGTTGTGCAGTACTGAGTAAGACAATACCCCATATGTGGGGGAATACTACTGTTTGGGCGCACAGCAGAGCTTGGAAGGGAAGGAGTGCATTTGACTTTTGGAATGCAAATTTGATAGAATACACACGTGGTCAAAATTATTGGTACCCCTCATTTAATGACAGAAAAACCCACAAAAGTGACAGAAATAACTTGAATCTGACAAAATTAATAATAAATCAAAAATCTATGAAAATGAACAATTGAAAGTCAGACATTGCTTTTCATCCATGCTTCAACATAATTTTTAAAAAATACAACTCATGAAATAGGCCTGGACAGAAATGATGGTACCCATAACTTAATATTTTGTTGCACAACCTTTTGAGGCAATCACTACAATCAAATGATTCCTGTAACTGTCAATAAGACTTCTGCACCTCTCGATGGGTATTTTGTCCCACTCCTCAAGAGCAAACTGCTCCAGTTGTCTCGTGTTTGAAAGTTGCCTTTTCCAGACAGCATGTTTCAACTCTTTCCAAAGACGCTCAAAAGATTTAGGTCAAGGCTTATAGAAGGCCATTTCAGAATAGTCCAATGTTTTCCTCTTAGCCATTCTTGGGTGTTTTTAGCTGTGTGTTTTAGGTCATTATCCTGTTGCAAGACCCATGACCTGCTACTGAGACAAAGCTTTCTGATACTAGGCAGCATATTTCTCTCTAGAATTCCTTGATAGTCTTGAGATTTCATTGTACCCTGCACAGATTCTAGACACCCTGTGCCAGATGCAGAAATGCAGCCCCAGAACATAACAGAGCATACTCCATGTTTCACAGTAGGGACAATGTTCTTTTCTTGATAAGCTTCATTTTTCCGTCTGTGAACATAGAGCTGATGTGCCTTGCTAAAAGGTTCCTTTTTTGTCTAATCTGTCCATAGGACATTCTCATAGAAGCTTTGTGGCTTGTCAACATGTAGTTTGCCAAAAACCAGTCTGGCTTTTTTATGATTTTTTTTCAACAATGGTGTCCTCCTTGGTCATCTCCCATGAAGTCCATTTTAGCTCATACAACGACGGATGGTGCTATCTGACACTGATGTTCCATGAGCTTGAAGTTTACCTTTAATCTGTTTAGAAGTTTTTCTGGGCTCTTTTGTTACCATTCGTATTATCCGTCTCTTTGATTTGTCATCAATTTTCCTCCTGCAGCCACGTCCAGGGAGGTTGGCTACAGTCCCATGGAGCTTAAATTTCTGAATATTATGTGCAACTGTAGTCGCAGGAACATCAAGCTGCTTGGAGATGGTCTTATAACTTTTACCTTTAACATGTTTTCCTATAATTTTTTTTCTAATCTCCTGAAACAACTCTTTCTTTTGCTTCCTCTGGTCCAGCTTGAGTGTGATGCACACCATGTCACCAAACAGCACAGTGAGTATCTATAGCCCTCTATACAGGTCCACTCACTGATTTCAAGATTGTAGGCAACTGTGATGCTAACTAGTGGACACCTTGATTTAACATGTCCCTTTAGTCACATTATTTTCAGGGGTACTATCATTTCTGTCCAGACCTATTTCATGAGTTTTATTTTTTTTTTAATTCTGTGGAAGCATGGTTGAAAAGCAATGTCTGACTTTCATTTGTTCATTTTCATAGATTTTTGATTTATTATTGCTTTTGTCAGATTCAGGTTATTTCTGTCACCATTGTGGGTTTTTCTGTAATTAAACAAAGGATACTCGCAATTTTGACTACGTGTGTAATTAGCAGACGCCATGTCATGCATGAAGAGCCCCTTATGTGCCTAAACAAGTGACACCATTTTGGAAACTAGACCCCTTTGATAACTTATCTAGATGTGTATTGAGCACCTTGAACCTTTTTAGCTAAAAATTTTGTATTTTCACAAAGGAAAAGGAGAAAATGGACTTCAAAGTTTGTTGTGCAATTTCTCTTGAGTTCACCGATACACCATATGTGGTAGAGAACTACTTTTGAGGCATACTGCAAAGTTTAGAAAGGAAGTATCGCCATATACAGTGCAAATTTAGCTGCACTTGTTTTTGAGTGCCGTGTTACATTTGCAGAGCCACTGAGGTGCCAGAACAGCAAAACCCCGCCATAAGGGACCACATTTTGGAAATTACAACCTTTTGGGAATTTATCAACAGATCTATAGATTTAGATTCCCTGGGTATTTTCCAGAAACAGGCAGCAGTGGATGTTGGTGAGTGAAAATTGCAAACTGTGGTTGCATTGACCAGTATGTTATGCCCAGCTTTTGCTTTTGGACAGGGCCGGCGTCAGCACCCGGCACACCCGGGCAAGTGCCGGGGCCCTGAGCAGGCGGGGGGGCCCACTCACAGTCTGGCACCCCGCGCCCGTTAGCGGAGGAGAGCGGTGTCAGCGCCGCCACTGGGCCCCCCCCGCTTGCTCAGGGCCCCGGCAGCAGCTGGCACAATACTTACCTCTCCCGTGCCTCCGCTGCCACAGCTCCGGGCTCCAGGGGGCGCCGGCGCTTCCTCTCACAGCAGCGCCGCTGAATGACGTCATCATTCAGCGGCCAGCTGTGGCACAGAGCGCGGAGACGCCAGACAGGTAAGACGTGTGTGTGTGTGTCTCTGTGTGTATGTAGTGCGGTGCTTTGTGTGTGTATGTATGTGTGTGTATGTGTGTGTGTATGTATGTGAGAGAGTGCTTGTGTGCTGTCTGTGTGTGATGATGGGCAGGCATTGCTGATAATGGGGAGGCATTGATGATGATGATGGGGAGAAGATGATGATAATGGGCAGGCATTGATGATAATGGGCAGGCATTGATGATGGGGAGAAGATGATGATGGGCAGGCATTGCTGATAATGGGGAGGCATTGATGATGGGGAGAAGATGATGATGGGCAGGCATTGATGATGATGGGGAGGAGATGATGATCATGATGGGCAGGCATTGCTGATAATGGGGAGGCATTGATGATGATGGGGAGAAGATTATGATAATGGGCAGGCATTGATGATAATGGGCAGGCATTGATGATGGGGAGAAGATGATGATGGGCAGGCATTGATGATGATGGGGAGGAGATGATGATGGGCAGGCATTGCTGATAATTGGGAGGCATTGATGATGATGGGGAGAAGATGATGATAATGGGCAGGCATTGATGATAATGGGCAGGCATTGATGATGGAGAGAAGATGATGATGGGGAGGAGATGATGATGATGGGCAGGCATTGATGATAATGGGGAGGCCATGATGATGATGGGGAGGCAATGATAATGATAAGGAGGCAATGATGATGATGGGGAGACAATCATGATGATAATGGGGAGTCTTTCCACAGCGCCCTTTCCTGAGCCGTAACAGTGCAGAACGCAGTACAGCGCAGAGGAGAGCTCCATATTTTGTATGGAGCATTATATGGGGACCAGTATCCTGTATGGAGCATTATTTTGGGTTCAGTATTCTGTATGGAGCATTATTTTGGGTCCAGTATTCTGTATGGAGCATTATATGGGGGGTGACATCCTGCATGGGGTATTATATGGGTGATGAGGGGGAGACTGTGGTGCCCATAATATTGTATGGAGGACTGTACTGTCCAGTCTGTACTGTGCGCTGTGAGGATTTGGCGGTTTTTGAGCTATTGTACAATTTACAATAGATATCACTCATGTAATGGAAGAAAACAAGTGTTTGGCATAGTACTATACCCATATTTCTCTGCCGTATCTGTGCATCATGAATCGTGGTCTGTGTTAAAGGGGCCCACTGAGGCTCTTTCGCCCGGGCCCATAAAAACCTGGAGCCGGCCCTGCTTTTGGAGACACGCACATGTAAATTAGGCAGACTTTCATCACTACAGAAATGTTAAACATATGGGCACAATATGTGGTTTATGCACACTGGGGCTCAGAAGGGAGTGGGCGTTTGGATATGGGAGCGGAGAATTTGCTGAATCTCTTTTGGCGGGTGAGGAGTCATTTTGCTTTTCCAAAGCCTTTGTGCTACCAGTAACATGGAAGCCCCCTATATATCTGTTAACAGATGACATATCTGATTGAGGACTTGCTTTTTTCACGGATTGAGTGGAAGCTTTTAAACTTTAAGCCTCAAAATGAACGCCTAACAATGATCGCCTTATAATGATCGCCTCATAATGATCGCTTTGCAATGAACGACACGTAATGAACGCCTCATATTGATCGCCTTGTAATGATCACTTCGTAATGATTGCCTCATAATGATCGCCTCATAATAATCTCTTTATATTGAACAAATGATAATGAATGCCTCACAATGACTACCTGTAATGAACGCTTCATAATAATAGCCTTGTAATCGACTAGTAATGATAGCCCCCCAGGGGCCTCATAATGAACGCCGCATAATGAACACCTCATAACGAATGCCTCAAAATGAATGCCTCAAAATGATTGCCTCGTAATGATCGCCTCATAATGAACTACTCAAAATGAAAACCTCATAATTAGAGATGAGCGACTTTGCCTCCAGGAGGGTCGAGTCGGGTTTCAGACCACCCGACATTCCCAAAAGTCGAGTCGAGCGAAATCGTCCGACTATCGGGAAAAGTCGAAGGTCCGACTGAAACTGGAACCGACCCCAATTCAAGTCAATGCGGAAGAAAAGTTGGCAGGCATTGGAGAACAGTAAACACACCTACAGTGCCCATTTCAATGCCAATGACATCAATTCTTATTACTTAAGCTTGTCAACCTTAATTTACTTTATAATAATAGTAACGCATTGAAAACTGGGGGTTATTTGGCTAAAGTTGTGGGGGGGCAGGGCTGGCTCCAGGTTTTCGTGGGCCCCGGGCAAAAGAGTCTCAGTGGGCCTGTAAGGTTCTTTGTCTCTGTTGACATGTTCCTTGAAACTCAGTTTTCCGTCGGCCATTTTGCTTTCTGTCTTTCTGCAGCTCTTGCCCTCAGTTAATATGGAGTTTCCAGTTTTCATGTTCCCGCCCTGATTCTTCCCTCTTGCTTCTTAAGCAGCCTCAGCTGAACAATCAGTGCTCCTGAATCAAGCCTCAGTCAGTCTGTGACCTGACTCCTGGAAGCCTTGGACTTGTACTCCAGCTATTCCCTACTGAGGAACCATGGAACACTTTTGGACTCTGGAAACCTGCTGTTTGGTGAATCCATGTTTGCAGAGGAATTACGGTACAGAGAAGAGATCCTGAACCTGCTTTGGAGATTTATTGTAGTGCTTGAAGTTACTCTGGCCTGCTGTGTCTCCTGTCGCTGTTCCTGCAAACTGTGTGAACTTTTCAGCATGCTTGTATGAAGTAATACAAGTCATTTCATTTCAACCTATGTCTCCTGTGTTTTCCTCGCACCCAAGCACAAGACGCTATAGGAACTGTACACTATACATGACAGGGCCCCTTTAACACATACCACAATTCATGATGCTCCGATACGGCAGAGAAATATAGGTATAGTACAGTCATGGCCAAAAGTTTTGATAATGACACAAATATTATATTTTCACATGATCTGCTGCCCTCTGGTTTTTATGTGTGTTTGACAGATGTTTTTATCACAGACTGAAATATAATTGCAAACATATGAGTAACAAAAGCTTATATTGACAGTTAGAATGAGTTAATGCAGCAAGTCAATATTTGCAGTGTTGACCCTTCTTCTTCAGGACTCTGCAATTCTCCCTGGCATGCTCTCAATCAACTTCTGGACCAAATCCTGACTGATAGCAGTCCATTCTTTCACAATCAATGCTTTCATTTTGTCAGAATTTTTAGGTTTTTGCTTGTCCACCGTCTCTTGATGATTGACCACAAGTTCTCAAAGGGATTAAGATCTGGGGAGTTTCCAGGCCATGGACCCAAAATCTCTATGTTTTGTTCCCTGAGCCATTTAGTTATCACCTTTGCTTTAAGGCAAGGTGCTCCATCATGCTGGAAAAGGCATTGTTGATCGCCAAACTGCTCTTGGAGGGTTGGGAGAAGTTGCTCTTGGAGGACATTCTGGTACCATTTTTTATTCATGGCTGTGTTTTTAGGCAAGACTGTGAGAGAGCCGATTCCCTTGGCTGAGAAGCAACCCCACACATGAATGGTTTCAGGATGCTTAACAGTTGGCATGAGACAAGACTGGTGGTAGCGCTCACCTTGTCTTCTCCGAATGAGGCGTTTTCCTGATGTCCCAAACAATCGAAAAGGGGATTCATCAGAGAAAATAACTTTACCCCAGTCCTCAGCAGTCCACTGCCTGTACCTTTTGCAGAATATCAGTCTGTCCATGATGTTTTTTCTGGAGAGAAGTGGCTTCTTTGCTGCCCTCCTGGAGACCCGGCCTTGCTCCAAGAGTCTCTGCCTCACAGTGCGTGCAGACGCACTCACACCTGCCTGCTGCAATTCCTGAGCAAGCTCTGCACTGCTGGTAGCCCGATCCCGCAGCTGAAACACTTTTAAGAGACGGTCCTGGCGCTTGCTGGTCTTTCTTGGGTGCCCTGGAGCCTTTTTGGCAACAATGGAACCTCTCTCCTTGAAGTTCTTGATGATGTGATAGATTGTTGACTGAGGTGCAATCTTTCTAGCTGCGATACTCTTCCCTGTTAGGCCATTTTTGTGCATTGCAATGATGACTGCACGTGTTTCTTTAGAGATAACCATGGTTAACAGAAGAGAAACAATGATGCCAAGCACCAGCCTCCTTTTAAAGTGTCCAGTGGTGTCATTCTTACTTAATCATGACAGATTGATCGCCAGCCATGTCCTCATCAACACCCACACCTGTGTTAATGGAGCAATCACTGAAAAGAGGTTAGCTGGTCCTTTTAAGGCAGGGCTGCAATGATGTTGAAATGTGTTTTGGGGAATAAAGTTCATTTTCTAGCCAAATATTGACTTTGCAAGTAATTGCTGTTAAGCTGATCACTCTTTATAACATTCTGGAGTATATGCAAATTGCCATTAGAAAAAGTGAAGCAGTAGACTTTGTAAAAATTAATATTTGTGTCATTCTCAAAACTTTTGTCCATGACTGTACAACTAGCTATGAACCCGTTCTACTCCCGGGTGGCAAGCATTTTTATAGGTATATGGTCTACCATCCTGGTATGTGCTGCACCGCCCTATCCTGGTATGCATAGCACCCCTCATCCCTATCCTGGTATGCATGGTACCTCTCATCCCTATCCTGGTATGTACGGTCCCCTCACCCCAACCCAAATCTGGTATGCATGGCACCTCATTCCTCATCCTGGTATGCATGGTCCCCTCACCCCCAATCCTGGTATGCATGGTACCCCCTCATCCCTATCCTGGTATGCATGGTAACTGCTCATCCATATCCTGGTATTCATGGTTCCCTCACCCCCCAATCCTGGTATGCATGGTCCCCTCATCCCTAATCATTGTATGCATGTTCCCCTCAACCCCCAATCCAGGTATGCATGGTCCCCTCCCACCCAATCCTGGAATGCATGGTCCCCTCACCCCCAACTTCTGGTATGCATGGTCCCCTCACCCCCAATTCTGGTATGCATGGTCCCCCTCATTCCTATCATAGGATGTATGGTACCCTTCACCCCCCAATCCTGGTATGCATGGTCCCCTCATCCCCAATCCTTGTATACGTGGCACCCCTTACCTCACAATTCTGATATTCATGGTCCCCTCATCACCCAATCCTGGTATGCATGGTACCCCTCTATCCTGGTATGCATGTTACCCCTCATCCCCAATCCTGGTATGCATGACCCCCTCACCCCCCAATCCTGGTGTGCATGGTCCTCTCACCCCCCATCCTGGTATGCATGGTCCCCTTGCTCCCAATCCTGATATGCATGGTCCACTCACCCCCAATCCTGATATGCATGGTCCCCTCACCCCCCTATCCTGGTATGTATGGTTCTCTCAACCCCTATCCTGGTATGCATGGCCCCCTCCCCCAATCCTGGAATGCATGTCCCCTGACCCTCCCAATCCTGGTATGCATGGTCCCCTCACCCCCAATGCTGGTATGCATGGTCCCCCCTTATCCATATCGTAGGATGTATGGTACCCCCTCACCCCCCAATCCTGGTATGCATGGTCCCCACATCCCCAATCCAGGTACACATGGCACCCCTTACCTCCCAATTCTGGTATGCATGGTCCCCTCACCCCCTATCCTTATATGCATGGTCCCCTCACCCACAATCCTGATATGCATGGTCCCCTCACCCCCCTATCCTGGTATACATGGCCCCCTCACCCCCAATCTTGGATTGCATGGTCCCCTCACCCCACAATCCTTGTATGCATGGTCCCCTCACCCCCCAATCCTGGAATGCATGGTCACCTCATCCCCCAATCCTGGCATGCATGGTCCTCTCAGCCCCCAATCCTGTTATGCATGGTCCCCTCACCCCCCAATTCTGATATGCATGGTCCCCTCATCCCTATCGTAGGATGTATGGTACCCTCTCCCCCACCATTCCTGGTATGCATGGTCCCCTCAATCCCCAATCCAGGTATGCATGGTCCCCTCCCGCCCAATCCTTGAATGCATGGTCCCCTCACCCCCCACTTCTGGTATGCATGAACCCCTCACCTCCAATTCAGGTATGCATGGTCCCCTCAACCCCCAATCCAGGAATGCATGGTCCCCTCACCCTCCAATTCTGGTATGCATGGTACCCCCTCATCCCTATCGTAGGATGTATGGTACCCTTCACCCCCCAATCCTGGTATGCATGGTCCCCTCATCCCCAATCCTTGTATACATGGCACCCCTTACCTCACAATTCTGGTATGCATGGTCCCGTCATCCCCCAATCCTGGTACGCATGGTACCCCTCTATCCTGGTATGCATGTTACCCCTCATCCCCCAATCATGGTATGCATTGTCCCCTCACCCCCCAATCCTGATGTGCATGGTCCTCTCACCCCCCAATCCTGATATGCATAGTCCCCTCAGCCCCCAATCCTGATATGCATGGTCCCCTCACCCTCCAATCCTGATATGCATGGTTCTGTCACCCCCCAATCCTGATATGCATGGTCCCCTCACCCCCAATCCTGATATGCATGGTCCCCTCACCCCCAAATCCTTATATGCATGGTCCCCTCACAACCCAATCCTGAAATGTATGGTCCCCTCACCCCCCAATCCTGGTATGCATGGTCCCCTCATCCCCCAATCCTGATATGCATGGTCCCCTCAGCCCAAAATCATGTGCATGGTCCCCTCACCCCCCAATCCTGATGTGCATGGTCCCCTCACACCCCAATCCTGATGTGCATGGTCCCCTCACCTCCCAATCCTGATGTGCATGGTCCCCTCACCCCCCAATCCTGATGTGCATGGTCCCCTCACCTCTCAATCCAGATGTGCATGGACCCCTCACCCTCCAATCCTGATATGCATCGTCCCCTGACCCCCCAATACTGGTATGCATGGTCCCCTCACACCCCAATCCTGATTTGCATGGTCCCCTCTGCCCCAATCCTGATATGCATGGTCCCCTCACCCTCCAATCCTGGTATGCATGGTCCCCTAACCCCCAATCTCGGAATGCATGGTCCGCTCACCCCCCAATCCTGATATGCATAGTCCCCTCACCCCCCCAATCCTGATATGCATGGCACTCTCACCCCCCAATACTGATGTATATGGTCCCCTCACCCTCAATCCTGATGTGCCATGTCCCCTCACCCCAACAATTCGGATATGCATGGTCCCCTCACCCCCTATCCTGGTATGCATGGTTCTCTTACCCACCATCCTGATTTGTATGGTCCCCTTCACCCCTATTAAACTGCACACATACCCCCCCAAAATACCAAAACATTTATACTCACCTTTCTTCCCTGTGCTCCAGCGCTGTCCCATTCTGCCGGAGGCCGGGGGAGGAGAGCGGCGCCGGAGTACGTGCATGCCCACCTCGCTGTCCGGTGCCATATTGTTGAATACACATTGTAAATGTGTCGTCAGCAAAATGGCGTCGAATAGCGCTATGCGCATGCGCGATTCCGACGCGCACTCCTGGTCTCCTGCCCTGGCGAGAAGAGAAGCGCCATGGCAACGCTCCTCCCGATCAGGTAAGTATGTAAGTA
This sequence comes from Oophaga sylvatica, assembly GCA_033576555.1. NCBI lineage: Eukaryota > Metazoa > Chordata > Amphibia > Anura > Dendrobatidae > Oophaga > Oophaga sylvatica. The sequence goes on along the minus strand of JARQOD010006014.1, from coordinate 15,792 downwards.
TGGTGCCGGAGATCGTGGTATGCATCCAGTGTCTACGCATATCGCAATCTCCGGAGCCATACACAATCCTCACCGCTGGATGCTGTCTTCTGTCTGGAGCCAGACTGCGCAGGCGTATCAAACTTGCGCAGTTTATATAGGCTTCGGACAGATTGATGCTCCTAGCAATATATTATAGATGCCAAATACTTCACTTCTTACATTACATGAGTGATATATATGTAAATTCTACAATTGCTCAAAAAACAGACAGTATAGTCCTCCATACAGTATTATAGGCACCACATAGTGCACCATACAGAATGGGCTCCATATAATGCTCCATACAGAATAGGCCCCATATGTGCTCCATATGATGCTCCATATATAATGGGCTCCTTGTGATGCCCCATAAATAATGAACCCCATATGATGCTCTAGTATATGATGGGCCCCATATATGATGCTCCAGTGTATGATGAGCCCCATAAAATGCTCCAAATATAATGGTCCCCATATATAATGCTCCATATATAATGGGCTCTATGTGATGCCCTATAAATAATGAAACCCATAAGATGCTCCAGTGTATGATGGGCCTCATATATGATGCTCCAGTATATTATGGGCCCTGTTATGTTTCGGTAACTGAGGAGAAATTGCAAAAAAAAGCCAAAGAAGCAATACACCAGAGAGGCTGGAAACTATTGGATTGCAGGACCCTGAACTAACCGCAACACTAGAAGTAGACGTGGAGTGTACCTATGTTGATCCTAGATGCCTCGTCACAGCCGGAGAGATAGCTACACCTAAAGGCAGAAAGATGAATGCTATCTGCCCAGTAGCAGAATCCCCAAAGAAATAGGAAGCCCCCAAACATGTAATAGCGGTTAGATTAGAAGAAAATACGAACACAGACAGAAAATAGAATGAGCAAATGCTGAGGCCCAATCTGTCTAGATAGAAAAGTATAGGAAAGAATTCTGACTGCAACCCAAAAAAACCTTGACAAAAATACCAACACTTCTGATTAACAAAAAACCTGAGATCACACGATCTGTACCACCTAAATCTGATCTCTGGTGTAAAACACAGCAATTCAGCAAATAAAAAGTGACATAGGAACAGAGCAAAAGTGCAAACACAAACAGAGCACAATTGCAGCACCAGGCCCCAAAAGGGGACCAGGCTGAAGTCTACTTCTAAGCAGCAAACAAGCAAGGAAAATCCAACTAGAGGAAAAAAAAACAGCAAAATCACTTATCTGAAAGAGAGCAGGAATGCAAGCTGAGCTCCAAGCAAGACCAGGAAGAACAATTGATTACCGGCAAGGCTGAAGGGAGTTCAGGTCACTTATATGAGACCATTCAGAGCCAGCTGAAGGCCATTCAGCAATCAGTTCATTACCCTCAGCAACCACCGGAGGGAGCCCCATCTCAGAAGTCGCCTCCAGAGTATTCACAACAGTAACCCCTCCTTGAGGATGGGTCACCGAACCCTCACCTGCGTAACCAGGCCGAGTTTCCGTCTAGCAAAACGAGAATCCAATATTTTCTCAACCACATACTCCAAATTGCCCTCAACCAAAACAGGGTCGGGAGGTGCAGCCATAGGAACCACTGGCTCGACAAACCTCTTCAATAAGTACTTGTGGAACACGTTATGGATCTTAAATGTCCCTGGAAGAAGCAAACGGAAGGAAAACGGATTAAGAATTTCCATGATCTTATAAGGTCCAATGACCCTTGGCTTAAATTTTGGAGATGCAACCTTCATAGGGATATTTCTTGAGGACAACCAAACCAAGTCCCTCACTTTAAAACGAGGACCATCAGTCCTATGCCGGTTGGCAAACCGCTGGGCCTTCTTTTGAGAGAGAGACAACCTCTCCACTACCTGGTCCCAAATCTGCTGCATACGCTCCACAATAGAGTCAACCCTCGGACAGACAGAAGCCTCCAACTGTCCTGAAGAAAATCGAGGGTGAAACTCAGAATTGCAGAAAAATGGAGACATCAAGGTGGCAGAGCTAGCCCTATTATTAAGAATCAATAAAATGTCCTCAATATTACCAAGCTGGCACTTCACATAACGTAACAACACAATTGGACTTACATAAACTATAGCCAAACGAAGAGACCCAGAAATAAGTTAAAATTCAATTTTATTCAAAATTATCAAAATAATTGCATAAAATTCCAAAAGGGAACCTAATTCACTTAAAGCCCAAAATAAAAGGGAGATCACAGAAGTAGCAGACTATACTGCGGCATATGTAACACCCATTATGTCACAATCTACTCTAATAAGAATGTATTACAATCTCACTCACAGCTAAACAATATGCCGGATATAATGATATACTTTACCAGGAGATGTGACAATGTAACTGGTGACACTCGAAGTGCTGCAACCACGCTGCTCCCCCTCACCCCGACGCGTGTTTCGCTTCTCGCTTCTTCCGGGGGCGTACTAGAGGTGGGCAGTATGGGGTTTAAATATCTAACTCACGTAATCAATTGCACTAATTAAACCGCGGTGTGCGGTAATAATTGGGTGACACAGATCCCTCTGTATGTATATGGCGCATGAAGCCGTCTCCACTTCTTGATGTCAAGCCTTACTTCTGGTCATGCACCCGATGGAATGCTTGCTGACACGCAAGCTGATCCATACATGTGGACACTGCCGAAAGTATACAAGAATGGAGTCCGACGCATGCGCTCCAACAGGTGGGACACTGCATAAATCCAACAAATTAATTTATTAATAAATATATATGTTAGGGGTCGAGTTCCCGCTTCTGCACAGGGGAATCTTGAGCCGTCTCTGCTGCGGTCTCCCATGCATCTCCGTCCGCAGTGGAGCCTGCTCAGCAGAGACGTCGGTCTTGCCCATTCCAATACTGTGCAGAGACTTGCTGCTGCCCCTCCTGGATCTTCTATTATAGCCAGAGCTGGAGCAGACGTCTTTGGGACAAAGTCCTGTGTTTCCACTTCTGAGCATGCCTAGGGTAAGATCTCTCATTGGAGATCAGGGGTCACATGTTCAGGTACTGCAGCAGCTCCTTGTCATGTATAGTGTACAGTTCCTATAGCATCTTGTGCTTGGGTGCGAGGGAAACACATGAGACACAGGTTGGTATGAAATGACTTGTATTACTTCATACAAGCAAGCAGAAAAGGTCACACAGTTTGCAGGAAACAGAGGCAGAAGACACAGCAGGCCAGAGTAACTTCAAGCACTACAATAAATCTCCAAAGCAGGTTCAGGATCTCTTCTCTGTACCGTAATTCCTCTGCAAACATGGATTCACCAGACAGCAGGTTTCCAAAGTCCAATAGTGTTCCAAAGTTCCTCAGTAGGAAATAGCTGGAGTCCAAAATCCTAGGTTTCCAGGAGTCAGGTCACAGGCTGACTGAGGCTTGATTCAGGAGCACTGATTGTTCAGCTGAAGCTGCTTAAGAAGCAAGAGGGAGAGAATCAGGGCGGGAACATGAAAACTGGAAACTCCATATTAACTGAGGGCAAGAGCTGCAGAAAGACAGAAAGCAAAATGGCCGACGGAAAACTGAGTTTCAAGGAACATGTCAAAAGAGACAAAGAACCTTACATTACTCCCCCCTTAAGGACATCCTCCGGATGACCTCAGACCAGGCTTGTCAGGGTACCTCTGATGAAACTGGTGGAGCAGGCGAGGAGCATTTACATTATTGACTGGTTCCCATGAGTTGTCCTCCACTGGGTAGCCCTGCCATTTAATCAAATATTGCAACTGATTTCTGTACAACCTGGAATCTAGAATCCTTTCCACCATAAATTCTTCCTGACCATCGACCAGCACTGGGTCAGGGCAAGGAGAAGAGCGTCCAGGAAACGTATTGGGTGTTGCAGCCTTTAGTAGGGATACATGAAAGACAGGGTGGATTCTCATAGTTCTGGGCAGTTGAAGACGACAAGCAACCGCACTTATAATCTTACTGATCTTATAAGGTCCAATGTACTTATGTCCCAATTTAGACGATGGAATCTTTATTTTAAGATTTCTGGTTGACATCCAGACCAAATCTCATACCTTGAAAGCTGGTGCAGGTTTACGAAATTTATCTGCTGCTTTCTTGTACCTTTCCTGAGCCAATTCTAGATTTTCCTTTAGAAGATCCATATTCTTTTGTAAAGAAGTGATTCTTTCAGCCACTGCCGGCAAAGGCGTATCTATGGGAAATCGAGGAAGAATGTTAGGATGATAACCTAGATTGGAGTAAAAAGGAGACTGCTTAGTGGAGGCGCTCTGAGAGTTGTTATAAGAGAACTCAGCCAGTGGAAGTAGATCCACCCAATCATCTTGTAGGTGGCAGATAAAGCAGCGGAGATACTGCTCCAGGGTCTGATTGGTTCGTTCTGTCTGTCCATTAGTCTGGGGATGAAAAGCAGAAGAAAGGTTTACTTTAATGTCCAATGCTGCACAGAAATTTTGCCAAAACCTTGAAGTGAATTGCACCCCTCGATCCGAAATGACATCATCCGGTACTCCATGTAAGCGAAACACATTCTTAATCATCAAGTCTGATGTCTGTTTTGCAGTGGGTAAGCCAACACAAGGGATAAAATGAGCTGCCTTTGTTAGACGGTCAACCATCACTAGAATGGTGTTCTTCCCGTGAGAGGTTGGTAACTCCACAATGAAGTCCATAGAAATGGATCCCCACGGGCGGGACGGGGTGGGAAGAGGTTGTAACAGACCAGTTGGTGAGGAGCGAGGTGTTTTGCATCTTGCACAGACTTCACATGAAGTGACATAGTTTAAAACATCTTTCCTGTAAGTGGGCCACCAAAAGAAACGAGAAAGAAATTCTTGTGTCTTTAGAATTCCTCTATGCCCAGCTATCTTGGAATCGTGGATGAGTTGCAATACTCTCAATCTGACTGTTTCAGGTATATACAGACGTTGTCCCTGAATCCACACACCATTCTTAAAGACAAGACTTACGTCCCTTGGGGGTTAAGCCAACAAAGAATCCGCATGGTATGCTTCCTTGATGTCCTTAAGTAGGTCTTGATTATGAATCACTCCCAGGAATCTAGAGTCAGGAAGAATAGTCTTAGGAGGAGTAAGTGGACGTGTCTCTGCTGAATGAATCCTAGAGAGTGCATCAGCCTTTCCATTGCGCGATCCTGGTCTATAAGAAATTACAAAATTAAATTGGTTTAAGAAAAGATTCCAGCGAGCCTGGCGAGGAGTCAGGCACTTAGCCGACCTGATAAATTCAAGGTTACGATGGTCTGTCAGGACGACTATTTGCTGTGCAGCTCCCTGAAGAAGGTGTCTCCATTCCTTGAAGGCGGCAATAATGGCCAACAATTCTCTATTGCCCACATCGTAGTTCCTCTCAGCCGAAGACAACTGCTGGGAAAAGAAGGCACAGGGATGCAAGACATTCTTCTCACCTGTTCTCTGAGAGAGTATAGCTCCAACGGCACAGTCTGAAGCATCCACCTCTATTATGAAGGCAAGCTCGGGGTTGGGATGTACTAAGATAGGTGCGGTGGTAAATTTATCCTTTAAACAGGAAAATGCTTCCTGAGCTTGCGGGGTCCAGGAGAACCTAGACTGTTTCCGGGTAAGTTGGGTGATAGGTGACACTACCTCAGAGAAATTCCTAATGAAACGTCTATAGAAGTTGGCAAACCCGATGAAACGCTGCACCTCCTTCACATTTCTAGGAATTGGCCAATCCTTGATGGCTTGGGTCTTGCTTCCATCCATACTAATCCCTTGCGTAGATAGTACATACCCCAGAAATTGAATTTCGGTCCTATGGAACTCACACTTTTCAAGTTTGATGTAGAGATGGTTTTGTCTTAGGCGTTCTAAGACCATTCTCACATGTCCATGATGTTCCTCTGTGGAGTTAGAAAAAATTAGAATATCATCCAGATAAATCACCACAAATGTATCTAGGAGATCCCTGAAGATGTCATTCACCAAGTGTTGGAAAGTGGCTGGGGCGGTACTCAGACCAAAAGGCATAACTAGATATTCAAAGTGTCCATAGCGTGACCTGAATGCAGTCTTCCATTCATCCCCAGGTCTAATACGGACCAAGTTATAGGCCCCACGGAGATCCAGTTTAGAGAAAATTTTGGCATGCCGCACTCTCTCCAACAACTCAGGGATTAAAGGCAATGGATAACGGTTTCTAATAGTAACCTTATTGAGTTCCCTATAGTCTATGCAGGGTCTCAGAGATCCATCTTTCTTCTTCACAAAGAAGATGGGTGCACCTGCGGGAGATGAAGAGGGGCGTATGAAGCCTTTGGCTAGATTTTCATCTATGTAGTCCTTCAAAGCTTTTAGCTCGGGTCCCGCTAGGGGGTAGATCTTACCAAAAGGTATCTCGGCTCCAGGCAATAATTCGATTGGACAATCATATGGACGGTGAGGAGGAAGCTGATCAGCGTTCTTCTTGTCACATAAATCCACATAGTCCTGGTATACAGCTGGTAGTTCAGGAACTGACATGGTTCCTTTAGGCACAGAGCAAGCTGAAACTCCTTGACTCATCTGTTTCTCCGGAAAGTGTAATTCCTTGGTCTCCCAGTTAATCGTAGGATTCTGCGCCTGCAGCCATGGTAGCCCTAGAATAATGGGAAAGTGGGGAGAAGAGATAAGCATAAAAGACATTTTCTCCTGATGATCTTTACCCATAAGGACCCTCAAAGGCTCTGTTTCCTGATCCACTGGTCTAGAGGTCAGCAGGGAGCCATCCACAGTCTCCATCTGTACTGGAGTAGCCTTCTTCACTGAACGTATTCCCTGTTTCAGAGCAAAGGAGATATCCATAAAATTTCCACTTGCTCCTGAGTCGATCATAGCAGAGCTAGACACCCATAATGAGTCAACCCAGAGTTTGATGGACAGGAAACAATGAGAATTGTTTCTTTTACAACTCAGCTGGGACACCGCTGAGGAAACTTGAAAAATTGCAGCGTTTATACCGTCATTGTCCCCAGAACTAACAGAGTTAGTCCGAAAAATCAAGATCTCTTGCAGCAGATCTCTCTGGAGTCTGAGGCTCGGACATGACAGAGTTCCTCTCGCAACACTCACAGTGAATGACTGCTGCAGTAGTCTTACGAGAACGGCTGGGGCAGTTTATAATGAAGTGCCCTGACTTACCACAGTAAAAACATAGATTTTCCTTTATACGGTGTTCTTTGCGTGCATCACTAACCCGTCTTTGTAAAGAGTCCACCTGCATGGGTTCAGGTTCTGGTTCCCTTGTGATCCTACTCAAAGGTTCCTTAGATGAGGAGGGAGGTAGGGAAAGGTTAGTGCGATTATTTTCGAACCATCTCTCTTGTCTGCGTTCAGTCAGACGAGCATCAATACGGATACAATAGTTAATAAAGTCACCTAACGCAGTGGGAGGGTCGGCACGAGCAAGTTCATCCTTAATCAATGGAGACAACCCTTTCCGAAAAATAGATTTTTTGGCGGAAGTGTCCCAAGTGGTATCAAGAGCCCATCTCCTGAAATCCAAGGCATATTCGGCTACTGAACGCTTACCTTGGCGCAAAGTTAACATGGCTGCTTCAGCTGTTGCACCTCGATTGGGGTCATCAAACACCTGCCCATGGCTGAAATGAAAGCATCAAGGTGATTCAAACAATCATCCTCAGTCTCAATCAGAGGGTTTGCCCACATCAAAGCCTTATTGGTAAGCAACATGATTATAGTAAGCACTTTGGATCGTTCAGTGGGAAATTGTGAAGCATGTGCAGAGAAAAATAGATTGCATTGGTTAATAAATCCCCTGAATTTCTCACGTTCACCGCCAAAACGAAAAGGAGGTAACTTGGGGATGCCAGAACTCGGGGTTATGACAGGAGCCTGGACTCGTTCCTCTAGAGCCTCAATCCTGGCTCGTAATTCCTGGGTAGTTTGTCCAAACACTTGCAAATTATGATTAGTGAGGTCCTGTAGGCTTGCAAAACGGGTCTTTATAGTCTGTATATCTGCAAGGATTGTATCAGTCACTCCGCAAAGCTCCTTTATGCGGGCCTCCATCTTCCAGATCTTTTAAGGCAGAAGTGCTGGAAGGAGAAGAGGAAAGGAAAGGAAAAAAAAAACAAAAAACAATAGTGTTTACCTGTGGTAACACTCTAGAGTAACATTTAAGGGAATGCGCTCACCTGGAATGGTTGTGAGAAGTCACAACCACTGTCATCACAGAAGGTATTAAACGGACATCTGATATCCACAGTCCCAGCAGACACGGCTTTCCCAGACCCAGCAGACACTAAACATTGGCTCCTGAATCTTGTCATGTATAGTGTACAGTTCCTATAGCATCTTGTGCTTGGGTGCGAGGGAAACACATGAGACACAGGTTGGTATGAAATGACTTGTATTACTTCATACAAGCAAGCAGAAAAGGTCACACAGTTTGCAGGAAACAGAGGCAGAAGACACAGCAGGCCAGAGTAACTTCAAACACTACAATAAATCTCCAAAGCAGGTGCAGGATCTCTTCTCTGTACCGTAATTCCTCTGCAAACATGGATTCACCAGACAGCAGGTTTCCAAAGTCCAATAGTGTTCCAAAGTTCCTCAGTAGGAAATAGCTGGAGTCCAAAATCCTAGGTTTCCAGGAGTCAGGTCACAGGCTGACTGAGGCTTGATTCAGGAGCACTGATTGTTCAGCTGAAGCTGCTTAAGAAGCAAGAGGGAGAGAATCAGGGCGGGAACATGAAAACTGGAAACTCCATATTAACTGAGGGCAAGAGCTGCAGAAAGACAGAAAGCAAAATGGCCGACGGAAAACTGAGTTTCAAGGAACATGTCAAAAGAGACAAAGAACCTTACACTCCTATTGGTCCGCCAGGAAGGTCCTGAAACTACATGTGTTTTGGAACAGTTTCTCATTGGTCCTTTTTCTGGCAGGTCCTGTAGCTGTTACTATAAAAGGGTGGCATGGCTGGACCGCCATGCGCTAGTATCAATTGCATTATGTGCTTTGCACCAGTGTGATCATGTACGCATGTGGTTAGGGCTCGGCTGAAATAAGCCCCTAGAATACCGGCTTCTCCGGTGAGGAGATTTGGATGCACGTGGTTAGGGCTTCGCTGAAATAAGCCCCTAGAATACCGGCTTCTCCGGTGAGGAGATTGGTTGATTGCGATGCTGTCTGCGTGATCACGGACTGCTATCCGCACAGCAGTTATCTGTGTATCCCTGTGAGTCTAACAGGACACAGTCTTTTTCTCAGCAGCTCTGTAACGCAACAGGGTTCGCTTTATAACGCTGGTTCAGCGCCCTAGCGTTTTACTTTGCGGCTCACTGAAGTTAAGTGAGTTCGTACTTACCACCATATAGCGCTGTGGCATTCCCGTTTGCGTCTCTGGGGATTAACAGAGTTCGCACTAACTGCCACAGCATGCTACGGCGTTTATTTTAGCGACTCTGCGGGATAACAGAGTTTGCTACTTTCGCCATCTTACTAGCAGCGAGCTTCGCCTGCACGGTGGACCCCGGGCTGCGAACGCACCTCTCTACAATATCTATAAGGTGCGTTCCGCAGACCCTAACAGTATACTAGTGCCAGGGTCTGGCTGGTAAGATGGCGAACGACCAGCGTCTGCAGTGGTATATCCAGCAGCTGGAGGGTAGGTTGGCGACTCTAGAGCGCACAACCTCAGCTGTGGATGTTACCGCAGTCGCGGTTCAGGCTGCTAGTGTGGCCGCAGCCAGTTTGTCCTCTGCCACCCCTGCTCCGACTATTTCCCACCTCTCACTTCCAGACAAGTTTATCGGTGATAGTAAACCATGTCGGGGTTTCATCAGTCAGTGCTCCATACATCTAGAGCTTCTGGCTGCACGTTTTCCCACGGAGCGGGCGAAAGTGGGTTTTATCATATCCCTTTTGTCAGGGAGGGCGTTGGAGTGGGCAACGCCTTTGTGGGAGCGTGATGATTGTGTGGTGCAGAGTGCTCCTCTCTTCTTGGACACTCTGAAACAGGTCTTTTTAGGACCTCGCGTCACCCACGATACCGCTCTCAAACTGTTGGCAATCACCCAGGGTTCATCCATGGTCAGCCAGTTCGCCGTCCAATTTTGGACTCTGGCCTCTGAGCTGGAGTGGCCAGATAAAGTCCTTATACCAGTGTACTGGAGGGGACTGGCAGACCATGTGAAGGACGCCTTGTCCACCAGGGAGATTCCTGCCACACTGGAGGAGCTCATTACCATATCTACCCGCATCGACCTGCGTTTTAACGAGCGGAGGTTGGAGCGGGCCCAGTGTAGGCAGAGGTTCCGGCTGGCTCCCACCTTCGCCAGACCTCTTGAATCTTCCATTCAGGCACCCGATTCCCCTGAGGCCATGGAGATTTCTCGAGCGAGACCTAAGTCTCGGGCTGCTCGAGTACCTGTGACTTGTAATGCTTGCCAACAAGTAGGGCATTATGCTAATAAATGTCCAAAGCGGTCGGGAAACGACCGCGTCTAGTAACCATTGGAGGGGGTTCACTAGACACAGCGGTACACGTCTCCAAGTTGTCCTTTAGGGGGACAATCAATTTTGGCTCATCCACTTTAACAGTCACACTTTGTGTGGACTCTGGAGCCGAAGGAAATTTCATGTCCTCTACCTTCGCTCTCCGCCACTCTATACCTCTGGTGATGCTCGCCAAACCCGTGACTGTTCGAGTAGTGAATGGGTCGACACAGCCCTCACCAATCACACATCAGACCATCCCTTTCACGTTGTCAATGTCCCCTTCCCATCTGGAGATTATCTCACTTCTGGTTATTCCGACGGAATAGACGAGATTTTGTTGGGGATGCCCTGGCTCCGTTTCCACTCCCCACACATTGAGTGGATCTCTTGGAGGATATTGGGTTGGGGTGAGTCATGTAAAGGCAGATGTATGAGGGAATGCATTCAGGTGGCCACTACAGAGATACCCGCAGATCTTACTTCACTTCCTAAATACTATTGGTCGTATGCAGACGTATTCTCCAAAAAGGCTGCGGAAATCCTTCCGCCTCACCGTCCCTATGACTGTCCTATTGACCTCTTGCCCGGAGCAGAACCTCCTCGGTGACGGGTCTATCCCCTTTCTCTCCCGGAGACGGAGACTATGTCTCAATATATTCAGGAGAACCTGGCAAGAGGATTCATTAGGAAGTCAGTGTCACCTGCAGGGGCGGGGTTCTACTTCGTGCAGAAGAAGAACGGAGAGTTACGTCCATGCATCGATTACAGGGTTCTTAATGCCATTACCGTCAAAAATAAATACCCGTTGCCCCTGATTTCTGAGCTCTTTGATAGGCTACGGGGGGCAAGGGTATTTACGAAATTAGACCTGCGGGGTGCTTATAACCTGATTCGCATCTTTGAGGTGGACGAATGGAACACGGCTGTTAATACCAGGGACGGGCTCTATGAATATGTGGTGATGCCCTTCGGGCTCTGTAATGCCCCAGCCGTCTTCCAAGACTTTGTTAATGACATCTTCCGGGATATGCTCTCCACCTCAGTCGTAGTCTATCTGGATGATATTCTCATCTTTTCCCCAGATATTGACTCCCACCGGAGAGATGTCTGCAGAGTCTTCGACCTCTTACGGGCAAATTTCCTCTACGCAAAGTTGGAGAAATGTGTGTTTGAGCAGGAGTCCTTACCCTTCCTGGGCTATATCATCTCCGCCCAGGGATTGGCTATGGATCCTGCCAAACTACAGGCGGTGATGGACTGGCAAGAACCCCATTCTCTGAAGGCGGTGCAGCGCTTTATGGGGTTCATTAATTACTACCGCCAGTATATCCCTCACTTCTCAACTTTGGTAGCTCCCGTGGTAGCCCTCACCAAAAAGGGAGCAAATCCCAAATTGTGGTCTGAAGAGGTCTCCAAGGCCTTCACTTCTGTTAAGTCCCATTTTGCTAGCGCTCCTATCCTACATTGCCCAGATGTTGATAAGCCATTTATATTGGAGTTGGATGCCTCGTCCATTGGTGCTGGAGCAGTCCTCTTCCAAAAGGATGCTCAAGGTCGGAAGCACCTGTGCTTCTTTTTCTCCAAGACCTTCACACCAGCGGAGAGGAATTATTCCATCGGGGACAGGGAGTTGCTAGCAATGAAATTGGCCTTCTCGGAGTGTTGACATCTGTTGGAGGGGGCTCGCTTTCCCTTCCAAGTCTTCACGGATCACAAAAATCTGGTATATTTACAAACTGCCCAGCGGCTAAATTCCCGTCAGGCCAGATGGTCCTTGTTTTTCTCCCGCTTTCACTTCACCCTCCATTTTCTGTTGGGAGAGAAGAACATTCGGGCTGACGCTCTCTCTCGCTCCGTTGTGTCTTCTGAGGAGGAGGAGGGAGAGCCACGGCTTATTGTTCCCTCTGAGAGCCTGAGAACTGTAGCTCCGGTGTCGCTAGAGTCTGTCCCTTTGGGCAAGAACTTTGTACCATCTAATTTGTGACCGGAGGTTCTCTCTTGGGCCCATTCGTCCAGGGTGGGTGGATATTTTGGGAAAAAAAGGACATCTGAGCTACTAGCGAGGACATACTGGTGGCCGCATATGGTCCGGGACGTTGGAGACTATATTCGGGCATGTGTCTCCTGTGCCAAAAATAAGTCCCCTCGTCAACAGCCAGCTGGGTTACTTTACCCATTGCCGGTGGCAGACAGGCCTTGGGAAATGGTCGGGATGGACTTTTTGGTAGGCTTGCCCAAATCTCGTGGGTGCACCATCATATGGGTTATCACCGATCACTTCTACAAAATGGTGCACTTAGTGCCGCTACCCCGGTTACCTTCTGCACGGGCTTTGGCCACACTGTTTATCAAACATATCTTCCGCTTACACGGTATGCTGGACAAAATTGTCAGTGACCGGGGTCCCCAGTTTGCGTCTTGGTTCTGGAGAGAGCTTTGTCGCCTTCTCAGTGTTGAGTTAAATCTCTCTTCTGCTTATTATCCCGAGACGAATGGGTTGGTAGAGAGGACCAACCAGACCTTGGTCACATATCTGCGACATTTTGTTTCAGCTAGGCAGGATGACTGGGCATCCTTGTTACCATGGGCGGAGTTTGCATTAAACAATGCTGTGGCTGATTCCACTGGACAAACCCCATTTCTCCTTAATTACGGTCAGCATCCGCGGGTTCCCGTACCTATGCCCGTGTCTTCCGCCGACTCCAGGGTGGCAGACTGGGCTGTGGAGGCACGGGACATTTGGGACCGCACTCAGGATGCCATTCAGGCCTCCAAGGAGAGAATGAGGTCATCCGTCGACGCACATCGGTGCCCCGCTCCGACTTTTGCCCCTGGCGACTTAGTGTGGCTCTCCGCCCGTAACATCAGGCTGCGAGTAGAGTCCACTAAGTTCGCACCTCGCTTCTTGGGTCCCTTCAAGGTCCTTTAAAGGTCAATCCTGTGGTCTACCGCTTAGCCCTTCTGCCACGCCTGGGTATCACCGACACATTCCATGTCTCCCTCCTGAAACCCGTATACTTGTCCCGGTTTTCCGAGTCATCTGCCGGGACATCGAGTTAGTCTACGGACGATTATGAGGTGAATGCTATTCTGGGGTGCAAGGTGGTACGTGGCAAAAAGTTTTATTGGGTGGATTGGAGGGGTTATGGGCCTGAGGATAGGTCATGGGAGCCTGCTGAGCATATTCAGGCTCCGCAGGTCATTGCTGACTTCCAGCGTAACGAGGCCCAAGGAAGGAGGGGTTCTAGGGGGGGTGGTAGTGTTAGGGGTCGAGTTCCCGCTTCTGCACAGAGGGAATCTCGAGCCGTCCCTACTGCGGTCTCCCATCCATCTCCGTCCGCAGTGGAGCCTGCTCAGCAGAGACGTCGGTCCCAGCGTCTTGCCCATTCCAATACCGTGCAGAGACTTGCTGCTGCCCCTCCTGGATATTCTTTTATAGCCAGTGCTGGAGCAGACGTCTTCGGGACGAAGTCCTGCGTTTCCCCTTCTGAGCATGCCCAGGGTAAGATCTCTCATTGGAGATCAGGGGTCACATGTTCAGATACTGCAGCAGCTCCTATTGGTCCACCAGGAAGGTCCTGAAACTACATGTGTTTTAGAACAGTTTCTCATTGGTCCTTTTTCTGGCAGGTCCTGTAGCTGTTACTATAAAAGGGTGGCATGGCTGGGCCGCCATGCGCTAGTATCAATTGCATTATGTGCTTTGCGCCAGTGTGATCATGTACATATGTGGTTAGGGCTCGGCTGAAATAAGCCCCTAGAATACCGGCTTCTCCGGTGAGGAGATTTGGATGCACGTGGTTAGGGCTTTGGCTGAAATAAGCCCCTAGAATACAGGCTTCTCCGGTGAGGAGATTGCTTGATTGCGATGCTGTCTGCATGATCACGGACTGCTATTTTTCAGGGAAAAAGCCCAATCCTGAGGATAGCCGCGCAGGAGAGAGATGACAATTTGAACCTGCTGTGCTGCGTTCCCTGAGGACTTAGGTTTTAAGGCAAAAAACAACTTACAGTTATTTTTGAAAATCTGAAATTTAGCTCGATCCCCCAAAAACAAATCTGGCATGGGGATCCTAGGTTCCACAACCGGCAACCCTGCAAGATAGGTAGCAATACTCCGAACTTCAGTTGCAAGCTGATCCACACGGCCAGACAACTGTGCAAACTCCATTGAGAGAAAAAAAATCCTCCTCAGCACCCAGAGAAAAAGAGGGAAAAAAAAATGCAACAAACAGAGAAAAAAAAAAATCTCTGACAACTCTGACAACTTTTTTCTTTCCACACTATTTTTCCCTTCTGTGAGTACCATTTAATTTTCAGTTTGGCCGGGGATACTGTTATGTTTTGGTAGCTGAGGAGAGCAGGCAAAAAAGGCAATACACCAGAGAGGTTGGGATCTATGGATTGCAGTACCCTGACTAACCACCACAACTAAAGGCAGCCGTGGAGCGTTCCTACGTTGGTCCTAGACACCTCGTCACAGCCTGAGAGGCTAACTACACCTAAAGATAGAAAGAGGAAAGCTATCTGCCCCGGAGCAGATCCCCAAAGAACATAGGAAGCCCCCAAACATGTAATGGCGGTTAGACAAGAGGAAATACAGACACAGACAGAAAATAGTATGAGCAAACACTGGGGCCCAATCTGCCTGGACAGAAAAGGATAGGAAGGATACTTACTGCAATCCAAAAAAACCCTAAAAAAAGCCAACGCTACTAATTGCAAAAACACCTGAGATCACACGACCTCAACCACCTAAATTAGTTCTCTGGTGTAACAAAACTAAGCCGCAGTCACAGAAAAACCTGGAAAAGGCAAATGAACAAACAACAGTGGCTCCAGAGGAACCGAGAGGCGCCCAAGCCCCCCGAGGAGGGGAACCTGGCCAACCTCACAGAAATGCAGAGAAAATTGCAAATGGCAAGCACAAAAACAAAAAACAGAAAATATCTTATCTGAGAGCAGGAGAAGAGGCAAGACTCAGCAAGCTTCCAAGTGAACCAGGAAACAACGTGGAGACAAGAACTATTGATCACCGGCAACCATGATGGGGGGAAACCTCCCTTATATCCAGCCAGCCTGTGATTCCTGATTGCCAATCCTCATTGAATGGTTCAGTACCGTTTGTAACCACCAGAGGGAGCTTCTGCTCAGAATTCATTTCTAAAACATTCATAACAGTACCCCCCCTTTGAGGAGGGGTCACCGAACCTCATTTGTGCAACCAGGTCGGTCAGGATGAGTTCTGTGATACGCACGGATAAGTCTCCTAGCATGGATGTCCGAAGCAAACACCCAAGAATTGTCCTCC
>JARQOD010006013.1:0-45057 GCA_033576555.1 Oophaga sylvatica | reverse complement strand
GGGCATAGGTGGCAAAAGACAGGGGTTTTCCAATTATAAAAATTCCCACAGTTTAATGTGTGATCTGTTTTAGGGAAATATCAAAGTTCTGTAATTTTTTATCACAAGACACTGTCATTCAGAATGCAAAATAACAGTCACTGTATACTGCAAGGCTAAAAGGTTTACTTGGCACTGATTTGCATTTTTGGATGGATAATTAGGTTATGTGGGTTAATAAGTTAACAAACGGGCTGAGTGTTTTATCTCCCGTCAAAGCCTATTTCAATCAAATCCTGGGGAAGTGCATTTCTTTCTGACTGACACTGACATGGCTTTCTGGAACATAAGATGATGCAAATAATTAAATCTGTTAAAAGTGTGAAAATAGCTTTCTTTTGGAGACAGGTCCTGGGGCCACTTTAAAGAATGGAATATGTGAAATTAACTTAACTTAAAATCTCAATTAATTGAGACAAATTGAATTAATTGATGTTGATTATGTGTCTCTCTATTAGTATTTAATAATAGGTGTTCAAAAAAGAAAGGACATTCAATGACCTGTCATTTATATGCCATTGAGACAAATTCAGAGATAAACTTGACTTTGTATTAATTTCATTTGTAATTTTTACTATGAGATCGTGAAATCAAGTATTCCAATTCAATTCAATTTTTCAACAGCATTTTGGTATATAATCTTATTCCATAATATAAAAAAGCCCCCAAGATCTATGTAAAGCAATTTAAAGCAGGGAAATCATGTAGCCCCAAAGCAATAGTCTTAATTGGGCTCCACCTGCCCTATAAAGAAAAAAAATATTCAGTAGAGTAGGTGGAGTCATGAAACATAGGTGCAGTCACGGAAAGGCATACTTCCCGTCTTTTAAAAACAGAGCTAGGGACATGTAATACGGTATTTACAATGTAATTGCTCACCTATTGAAGCTTGTTAGTATTTTGCTGAAGGATGTTGCAGGCAGGAGGTTCACACTCAGCACATGTGACAGACGTGACAGAGTCTGGAGATGCCATGGAGAGCGATCTGCTGCCTGCAACATACTTCAGCATGACTGGTTTGGCAGTGGGTCAGTAATGGTGTGGGATGGCATTTCTTTGGAGGGCCACAGAGTACTCCATATGCTCGCCAGAGGTAGCCTGACTGCCGTTAGGTACCGAGATGAGATCCTCAGACCCCTTGTGAGACCATATGCTGGTGCGGTTAGCCCTGGGTTCCTCCTAATGCAGGACAATACCAGACCTCATGTGGCTGGAGTGTGTCAGTAGTTCCTGCAAGATGAAGGCATTGAAGCTATGGACTGGCCTGCCCGTTCCCCAGACCTGAATCCGATTGAACACATCTGGGACAGCATGTCTTGCTTCATCCACCAACACCACAGACTGTCCAGGAGTTGACGGATGCTTTAGTCCAGGTCTTGGAGGAGATCCCTCAGGAGAACATCCACAACCTCATCAGGAGCATGCCGAGGCGTTATAGGGAGGTCATACAGCACGTGGAGGCCACACACAATACTGAGCATCATTTTGACTTGTTTCCACATTAATTTTGTCCTGTTTTGATTTTCATTTTGACTTGTTTCCACTTTCATTTTGGGGGTCTCTCCAAATCCAGGCCTCCATTGGTTCAAAACTTTGATTTCTATTCATGATTTTTGTGTGATTATATTGACAACACATTCAACTTTGTATAGAACAAAGTATTCAATGAGAATATTTCATTTATTTAGATCTAGGATGTGTTATTTGAGTGTTCCCTTTATTTGTTTGAGCAGTTATATATATTTTTTGTGTAGAGAGACAGAAGAAAAGCTGGTAATTCATTTGTCCGTTTCTGTAAAATCAGTGCAGGAGCTGTCAGGATAGAAGACTTGGTTTACATACAGTAAATAGATGCAGAATAGGCAGATATATACAGTAGATGTCAGTGACCAATACAATTAATATACTGTGTGTGCAAATTAGGGGACATGTATATAATTAATAAAATATTATTTAGGTGAAAAAAATGTGGTCCCCCTATAATTTATAGCCAGCAATGGCTATGCAGACAGCTGAGGGCTGATATTATTAGCCTAGGAAGGGGCCATTGATACTGGCCCACCAGGCTAATAATATCAGCTCTCAGCCACCCCATAAAACGCATCTGTAAGATGCACCAATTCTGGCTCATATCCTTGCTCTTCCCACTACCCTGTAGCGGTGGAATATGGGGTAATAGCTGGGGGGGTTAGTAATGGGAAGCGTCAATAAGACGCCCCTATTACTAATCCCATAGTCAAATTGTAAATAAAACACATAAACCATACTTACAAAATCACCTAATTCCCCGATGCCCTTGATCTCCTGTAATAAACTGTTGGTGGTGATTTCCCGTTCTGTATCCTGTCCTGAATATTTCCTATATAATCAATAACTCAAATTTGGGAAAATGATTAAGATATTTAATGACAAGAAAAATAAGATATTAATGAGACAATTCAAATAATAATGAAACAATAAAACCTTTCTTTTATATCCTCTAATTAGAGAAAATACCAATGCAAATATATCTATGTATTATAATAATCTTTATTTATATAGCGCCATCATATTCCGCAGCGTATTATAAGTATGCTTAGCAATGATTATTCATGGTATAATGAATGATGTGGCAAATATGCCCATCATCTTCCGGTAATGTGAACATTTTCATTGGCTGCAGTAATCATCACCTTCCTGTATATGGCATCCTTGTACTTGGGATGAGAGTCCTTGTGTAAGACAGGTTCAACTCCATTTGGGCTGGCTCCAAGATGTTCATTTAAAGAGCAATGGTTTATCATCCAATTACCACAAGTATTGTGTATCACTATACATATCCATAGGCCGGAGCCAGGATGTCTGTCTCAGGACGGAGCAGTGGTTTGTAATGGAAACCCACAGGAGCTGTGTACCTACTGTATGTAGATAACTATAGGTCAAAAACAGGATAAAGGCTATCCATTCAAGATCACCACAGAGGATGAGTACACCTGTATCTCCTAATAGGTTGGAGGGCCAATATTCATTTCGTATGTAGATGCAACCTTTACTTTATCACTAAAACAAAGGACATCACACAAAAGAACACATGCCTTCTTGTCTAACAGGTTCACAGTCCTGAATATGGTTTATCTCACTGATAAGGGTATGCCACACTAAACAACATCGCTAATGGGATCGCTAAAAAACGTCACTATTTAGCGATCCCGTTAGCGATGTTGTTTTGTGCGGCATCTACCAGCGACGTGGCCCCTGCTGAGATCCTGCTGTGATCTCGCTCGTCGCTGACATCGTTCCGGACCCTATTTTATCGTTGGCGCCCCCGCTGGTAAGTATATATCGCTGAGTGTGGCACCTTTTCTTAGCGATTTAGCGGTACTTTTGTACCGCTAAAGTCGTTAAGGAGATCGCTAACCGCGATAGCGTCCTTAACGACATCGCTAAGTTAAGCCGCTATCAGCGATATAGAAACAATCCCGCTAGCGATCGCATTAGTATGCGTCGTTATCGTGATCGCTAGCGGGATTGTTTAGTGTGGCAGTACCTATAGAGTCCCAGGAATATTCAGAGCTCATAAATTCAATATAGAGCTCAGAGATTCCTATGATACATACTTTGTCCATGTTGGCTTCCAACATACCCCCCTTCTGTATGAATGACACACAACTGTTAAGGGGCCACAAATCGTGAATCCTCTTCACTACTATAGCTGATTCTTAAGGTAAGGAGACTTAATGCATTCACTCACCATCTGCCAACATTTACTCAAAAAAAAAATTAACTTTGATATAGCTTGATTTGTAATAGGACATTGACGGAGGCATTTTAAAAAGAAAAAATACACATGAAATTATACATAGGATCATTACATCACACAAAAATCATATAGAAAACAAACAATTTCATAATTTGAGATAGGTTATCCATTTCTACTATCTTCCTATAGGTTTCGTTTTGGAATCAAACAATCTTTTTTACTCTGCCACAGTTTTCACATATTACAATTTCTTTTAATTCAATGGGAATTTGCACATCTGTGTCACATGATGCAATTTTGACACTGGTTTGTTCTTTCACAGTTAAACTCTGAATCTACTTATATAGGTAATGATTTACACACCACTAGTGGTGAGCGAACGTGCTCGCCACTACTCATTACTCGCCCGAGTATCACGGTACTCGGCGAGCACCGAGCATTTACTCGGCGGGTACTCAGGTCTCCACTCAGCTTTTTTGGCGGACTTTACAGACCCAGTCACGATGCAGGGATTATCTGCCAGGCAATGAAATGCCCCAGCCATGTTTGTTGTGGTCGTGCAGTGATTGACTGGCCGCACAGCATCATCAGGGGTATAAGAGACCTGTAGGGAGAGCTGCTGTCAAAATAGGGTCAGAATTGGGGATTTATTAGTTAGTGTGTGGTCTACCATCGTAAACTACTCAAATCCAGAAAAACCTGTCATGGTTTACTGGGTTCTCGAGCCATGTAGTCGCAGGGTTAACTTGATTGGCCTCTTTCTGGGTCCTGGGCGGCTTTTTATAGCCTCACTGTGAGGCCAATCTTTGTCGTTTATACTCTGATTTTTGGCTGAGTGTGTCTGACCCTGTTGTGCCTGTGCCAGTGCTTTGTGCCTGTGCTACGTTTCGTTTGTCTGGTTCTGATTTGGCTGTGTCCCTGTTACGAGTTTTGCCTGACCCTTTTGTACTGTTTGCCCTCTCTGTGTATGACCCCTTGGCTATGTCCTGACTACCCTCTGCCTGCTCCTCTTGTACTGCGTTGCTCTCTCTGTGTACGACCCCTTGGCAACGTCCTGACCATCCGTTCTGTCTATGCCCCTTGGTAACTTTATCCCATAGTTACGCTTCTAGGAGTTTTCCTTCATCTCCTAGTTCTCCGGAGCTTAGGCCACACCCCAGCAGTCAGGTGTATCATGTCCTACTGTGCCTGAAGCATTCTTGATCTGTTCCTGCTTCCTCTGAGAGACCTGTGGTCGGCTCCGCCCCTTGGCAGTCACGTGCTTCAGGTCCTGGTTGTTTGAAGCACACATCTTTCACCGCTGTTGCTTGCTCCACAGGTATCTTTTGGTGCACAGTTTGTTTACTCAGGGCACGCACACTGGCTCAGTATGCAAGTGCAGTGCGGTGTCCCTGAGAAAACCAACAGTCCTTCTAAGGACTAATTCCGGAGTATATAGGTTCCAGTATTAGGTACGATACGATACGATACACTTTATTGATCTCTGGGGGAAATTACAGTATTACAGCAGCAATACAAACAGCAGTACATAAAATATTAGGACACAAATCTTGAACAGGTATACCAACATTACATAATAAATAGAGTTGAGCATTCCGATACCGCAAGTATCGGGTATCGGCCGATATTCGCTGTATCGGAATTCCGATACTTAGTTCCGATATTTTCCATATATCGTATACCGGAATCGGAAGTTCCCATAATTCTTTGAGAGGCAATGTGATTTTAGTCAGCCAATGAGGAATCCTAAGAAGTGTGGGCACATCCTGTACTGCTGCGGTCATGTTAACTAATGGCATGGCTGTGATTGGATGCTGAAATGATGTCAGAATGCACTATAAAAGGCACCGCCGCCATTTTAGCGTCACTGTGCTGTGAATTCAGTAAGGGACAGAACGCTGCTCTGCTGACTCTGAGGGACAGTTAGAGATTGCGATTTTGTGTACTGTGCTCTAGGCAGGCTAGTTTACCAACCGCTGTGTAAAGCTTCCTTTTGCCAGTGTTGTTTTAACAGCTCTGTGCAAGGTGTGTGTGTGAGTGCAGGTGACGCTGCAGTTTGCTCTGCATCCAACGCTGTTTGTAGGCATTTGCACGTGTCACTCACAGACTCTTTTTTTTTCTTTAGTGTAATTCTTGCTGCTCCATTCAATTGAAATTATAGTGTGACGCGCTTCCATCCGTATCCAATACATTGGTTGCAAACACTATAGAATTACAAAAAGGAGCCTTTCAGAGATAGTGAACAGTTGTGTGCAGTGTTCACTCTAGTCTGTGAGTTTTTTTTTTTTTGAGTGCAGATCACGCTCCAGTTAGTTCTTCAACCACTGCTGGTTGTAGTCTGCTGAACGTGTGTCACTGCCTAATCCTTGTCATTTTTCTAAAATTGGTGCTGCTCCATACCATTTCAAATAACTCAAATCTATTAGTGTGACGCGCTTCCATCCGTATCCAATACATTGGTTGCAAACACTATAGAATTACAGAAAGGAGCCTTTCAGAGATAGTGAACAGTTGTGTTCAGTGTTCACTCTAGTCTGTGAGGTTTTTTTTTTTTGAGTGCAGATCACACTCCAGTTAGTTCTTCAACCACTGCTGGTTGTAGTCTGCTGAACGTGTGTCACTGCCTAATCCTTGTAATTTTTCTAAAATTGGTGCTGCTCCATACCATTTCAAATAACTCAAATCTATTAGTGTGACGCGCTTCCATCCGTATCCAATACATTGGTTGCAAACACTATAGAATTACAGAAAGGAGCCTTTCAGAGATAGTGAACAGTTGTGTTCAGTGTTCACTCTAGTCTGTGAGGTTTTTTTTTTTTTGAGTGCAGATCACACTCCAGTTAGTTCTTCAACCACTGCTGGTTGTAGTCTGCTGAACGTGTGTCACTGCCTAATCCTTGTCATTTTTCTAAAATTGGTGCTGCTCCATACCATTTCAAATAACTCAAATCTATTAGTGTGACGCGCTTCCATCCGTATCCAATACATTGGTTGCAAACACTATAGAATTACAGAAAGGAGCCTTTCAGAGATAGTGAACAGTTGTGTTCAGTGTTCACTCTAGTCTGTGAGGTTTTTTTTTTTTGAGTGCAGATAACGCTCCAGTTAGTTCTTCAACCACTGCTGGTTGTAGTCTGCTGAACGTGTGTCACTGCCTAATCCTTGTCATTTTTCTAAAATTGGTGCTGCTCCATACCATTTCAAATAACTCAAATCTATTAGTGTGACGCGCTTCCATCCGTATCCAATACATTGGTTGCAAACACTATAGAATTACAGAAAGGAGCCTTTCAGAGATAGTGAACAGTTGTGTGCAGTGTTCACTGCAGTCTCTGCGTAATAACCACACTTAGGCCTTATAACTTTTCTGACTTTCTTTATCAATCTACCAAGAAGGCAGGGAGAGGACGTGGGGATTCTGTGGCTGCTGCCGCCCCCAGTGACACAGCATCCACCAGTTTTCCCCGTGAGCGTTCCTTTATGTGCAGTTTTGTAGGAGCTCGGCGTACCCCCCTGCTGCGGGAAGAACAAATTGAAGCCGTTGTTGGTTGGATGGCAGCCAATGCATCGACTTCAATTGCTTCCACCTCCTCTCAGGACCACAACACTGTTGAGCAACCATCTGTCTGTTCACCGCCTGTCAAATTGCCCAGGCAGTCAGAGAGTTCTGAACTGGAGCCAGCTGAGTCTCTGCTTCTGTTCTCAGAATCTGTTGGCTTGCAAACAGAGGCCCAGCCAAGCAGCATTCTGGAATTTGAAGAAGAGGGAGTATGCAGTGATGCGCAACAGCTGTGTCTCTCTGAATCTGAAGAGGCGGGTGAGCCCGTGCCGATGGTCAGCACACCGCAGAACACATCTGATGATGATGAGACTCAGTTGCCAGTTTCTGTTGAGCATGGTGCTGTCCAGACCACCCAACAGCAGCAGGTGTTGGAAGAGGGTAGTGGAGATGATGAGGTCCAAGACACAACATGGCGTGAGGAACAGGAAGGTGGTGGGAGCAGCTCTGAGGAAGAGATTGGCCCAACGGTACAAACAGGAGGGAGAGGTAGGCTGCAGACTCGGTTGCCTGTAGCCTCCATTTTGGCACCTGTTGGGAGCAGTTCTCTTCCAAAAGTCAAAACGGGCGCTCCCAGGACTTGCACTGTGTGGTCCTTTTTTGACACACTTGCAGATGATATTTGCTATGTCAAATGCAAGCTGTGTAAGCAAAAAGTAAAAAGAGGTAAAAGTGTCAGTAACCTCAATACCACTAATATGTGGAAACATGTGCGGACAAAGCACGTAGTTGAGTTACAAAGACACACTGGAGATGTAGGCCAACCTACAGCAGCACCTACATCTTCAGGTCGTGTTGGAGCCTCTTCCTCCAGCTCACACACAGCTGGTTCGGCTTCCACACACGATCGCCATGGAAGAACCTCGGTCACTGTTGTCCAGAGACAAAGTGTTATTCCACCCACAGCTGCAAGTTCCCTGTCATCCTCACACTCCCAGGCCACTGTACAGCCATCGGTAGCACAGGCATGGGATAAAAGACGGCCATACTCGGCAAACCATCCACGAGCACAGGCTCTGAATGCTGGCATTGCAAAACTCCTGTCCCTTGAAATGCTGTCATTCAGGCTGGTGGAGACTGACAGTTTCCGGAAATTAATGGCATTGGCAGTCCCACAATACAATGTGCCAAGCTGATTTTATTTCAGCAGGCAAGCCGTCCCTGCTCTGCAAAAGCATGTTGAGGGAAAAATTAAACATGCGCTACTAAACGCCATCAGTGGTCACCTGACCACTGATGCGTGGACCAGTACCCATGGCCAGGGACGATACCTTTCCCTCACTGCCCATTGGGTCAATGTTGTGGAGCCGGGTACAGATGTTGCGAGTGGCGCTGTACGTGTTCTGCCAACTCCAAGGATTGCTGGAATCCAGTCTGTACACATTGACTCCTCCTCCTACTCCAGTTCCTCAGAATCATCGCTGCAGGAGCCGTCACGGTCTACCTCCACATGGACCCGTGAACGCTTACCTGTTGCGACCGATATGAGCACAGCCGTGGCCAAACGTCAACAGGCCGTCCTGAAATTAATTTCCATGGGGAATCGAAGCCACACAGCGCAGGAGCTCTGGAATGCCATCAAGCAGGAGATCGACGTGTGGTTTTTGCCAGCGAATCTCCAGCCAGGCTTGGTAGTGTGTGACAATGGCCGAAATCTGGTGGCAGCTCTGGCCCTTGGCAACCTCACTCACATACCATGTCTGGCACATGTGCTCAACTTGGTCGTGCAGAGTTTTTTGAGGGACTATCCGGATCTTGATGCATTGCTGCACAAGGTCCGCCTAGAGTGCGCTCACTTGCGACGTTCCAGCATGGCCAGATCGCGCATTGCAGCTCTGCAATGTAGATTGCGCCTTCCTGAACATCGCATCATATGTGACGTACCCACCAGGTGGAATTCCACGTTACATATGTTGGAGCGGTTGTGTGAGCAGCAGACAGCAGTAATGGAGTATCAGCTGCAACAGGCGCAATCAACACGCAATTTGCGCCGTTCACACTTCACCACTACTGAGTGGGCCTCTATGAAGGACATCTGCCACGTTTTGCGTGCGTTTGATGAGTCAACGCGGATGGCGAGTGCAGATGATGCACTAGTCAGCCTGACTGTCCCCCTTATCTGCCTGCTTCAAAAAACACTGGAAGTACTAAGGGATGAGGTTTTGGAAGAGGTGGAGGATGAGGAGACACAAATTCCATCACCTTTTGGACAGTCAGCGCAACGTGGTTCCTCCCAAAGGGCTTTGCAGGGCTCACCTTGTGAGGAGGATGAGGAGGAGTCAATGGAGGAGGAAGAAATCGCTACAGAGGGAGGTACACAACGCTCTAGTCAGTATGTATAGCGAGGGTGGGGTGATGCAGAGCAGGTACAGATGACGCCTCTTACAGAGGACAGCGTTTGTTGGCCAGTTGGGAGTCTGCAGCACATGGTTGATTTCATGTTGCAGTGCCTGAGAAACGACCACCGCATCGCCCACATTCTCACCACGTCTGATTATTGGGTGTACACCCTCCTAGACCCTCGCTACCGGGACAACTTACAAGCCTCATCACACCGTTGAACCGGGAGCGTAAAATGCGGGAGTACAAAGACACACTGGTGCAATCCATAATGTTCTCCATTCCAGCCGAGAACGCTGCTGCTACTGCTTTACAAAGCAGCTCTGTGCGTGGAGGCAATGGAGACAGCTCTGCAACAAGAGGGAGCACAAGCAGCGCCTCTACACAGGGGGGCAAGACCAGTATGTTCCAAATGTGGCAAAGTTTTGTGTCAGCGCCACCAATGTCTACACCATCCGAGACGCCTCCAGTCACCAGGAGGCAACGTTTCCGTAAGATGGTGACAGACTACTTGTCTTGCCCTCTCAGTGTACTCCCAGATGGCTCTTCCCCTTTCAAGTTTTGGGTCTCTAAGCTGGATACATGGCCAGAGCTTAGCCAGTATGCATTGGAGGTGCTGGCTTGCCCTGCTGCCAGTGTATTATCGGAGCGCGTCTTTAGTGCTGCAGGTGGTGTACTGACAGACCGTCGCATGCGACTATCCTCCGATAATGTAGACCGGCTTACTTTTCTGAAAATGAACAAGGCATGGATCTCGCCAGAATTTGCCTGTCCGTTTTCAGATTAAATAACTGGTTGGCAACGTTATCAATTTCTCCTGTTATGTTCATCTATCTACCACCTGAACTCTACTCCCTGGGATACAACACTGCCAGTCTGAGGGGAATGATCAGTTAACAACCAAAATGTTATCCCCAACAGATAGTAGCGCAACGACTCCAGTGCCCACTTGATCGACAGGCACTCTCTCTCTCTACAATGCTGTATCTGGTTTCAGCTGGAGTTAGCTTTCGACTCTGGAAAGTAATGTGATGCTTCTCCCCGTTAACCTCCTGAGACAAAACGGCCCCCACACCTACCTCTAACGCATCAGTCTGGACAATGAATTCTCTTTTGAAGTCGGATGTGATCAAAAATGGTGACACACACACAGTGCCCCTTTTAGTTTTACAAACGCTTCTTCAAGCTGATCATTCCATCGCACCATTACTTAATTCCTGCCTTTTAGGCAGTCATTTAACGGCGCCGACAGTGTTGCAAAATTGTGAATAAGCCGCCGGTAGTATCACACTAACCCCAAAAACCCTTTCACTTGTTTAGTGGTGAGGGGACGGGGTCAGTTTTGGACTGCCTCCACTTTGTTTATTTGGCCTTTGATAACTCCTCTCACAATCACATACCCCAGGTAGCGATCTTCCTCCAACCCTATGGAACACTTCTTTGGGTTGGCAGTTAGCTCTGCTGGTCTCAGAATCTATCACCGCCTGTACCTTGGCTAAGTGACTTTCCCAGTCTGTACTGTACACCACAATATCGTCCAGATTGGCCGCAGCATATCGGTGATGAGGACGAAGAACAACATCCATTAACCTCTGGAATGTCGCTGGAGCGACATGCATCCCGAAGGGTAGGACTATATACTGGAACAGTCCTGCGGGTGTTAAAAAAGCCGTTTTCTCTCTCGCTGCTTTTGTTAGTGGCACCTGCCAATACCCTTTTGTGAGGTCAATGAGTGAAAAATAACGTGCCTGCCAAAACCGCTCTATTAACTCATCGACCCGGGGCATGGGGTAGGCTTCAAAGTTAGAAATTTCATTCAGTTTTCTGAAGTCATTACAGAACCTTAGTGTCCCATCTGGCGTTGGTATTAGGACTATTGGGCTGGTCCACTCACTCTGGGACTCTTCAATGACCCCTAACTGCAGCATCTTCTTGACCTCTTCCAAGACGGCTTGTCGCCGGGCCTCAGGCACCCGATATGGCTTTAATCGTACTTTGCCCTGCGGCTCAGTGACAATGTCATGTTGTATTAGGGAGGTACGACCAGGAAGTTCAAAAAAAAAATCTGTATTTCGGCTAACAAACTCTCTGACTTCCTGAACTTGTCTGTGCGACAAAGTGTCTGATATTTTGACGGGGGAGAGGACTTCTCTTGCCTTCTCCTGAGGCAAGGAAGCCATCTGTACTGGAAATGCAGGCCGTGGACAATCCTGACCAAGCGGGTCTCTGTCTTTCCATGATTTAAGCAGATTCACATGGTATACGTGTTCTGGCTTTCTCCGCCCTGGTTGGTGTATTTTATAGTTTACTGGTCCCACCTTCTCTATAATGTCGTAGGGTCCCTGCCACCTTGAAAGGAACTTACTATCCACTGTAGGCACAAGTACCAACACCCGATCCCCAGGGTTAAAGGACCTTACCTGTGCCTCCCGGTTATAGACCTGCCTCTGTGACCTTTGTGCTGATTCCATATGTTCTCGGACTAATGGTAGGACTGTCTCCATTCTCTCTTGCATTTTGGCCACATGTTCTATCACACTTTTGTGTGGAGTTGTATGGTTTTCACAGGCCTCTTTAGCTATATCGAGTAAGCCACGGGGATGTCTGCCATATAATAGTTCAAAGGGCGAGAACCCCGTAGATGCCTGGGGCACCTCCCGCACTGCAAACATCAGGTATGGCAACAAGAGATCCCAGTCCTTAGCATCTTTAGAGACTTTTTTTTTCAACATATTCTTCAGGGTTTTATTGAACCTTTCTACTAAACCGTCTGTTTGGGGATGATAGACCGATGTGCGCAACTGTTTAACACGTGGCAGAGTTCCTTCATGATTTTTGACTTAAAGGGGGTCCCCTGATCTGTTAAGATTTCTTGAGGGATTCCCACTCGAGAGAACATACCCATGAGTTATTTTGCGATCAGTTTTGACGAGGTGTGTCGCAGGGGAATAGCCTCAGGATACATGGTAGCGTAATCTAGAACTACGAGGATGTGTTGATGACCCCTTGCTGATTTATTAACCTTCCACACCAGATTCATTAGCTATTCTCTCAAACGGTACCTCTATAATTTGTAATGGCACCAAGGGACTCTGAAAATGAGGCTGCGGACTGGTTACCTAGCACACGGGACAAGAGTAACAATAACGTTTAACTTATTCATAGACCCATAGCCAGTAAAACCGTTGTAGAATTCTGTCTAGGGTTTTCTTTGGTCCCAAATGTCCCCCTAGTACATGCGCATGCGCTAAGTCCATTACCAACCTCCGATATGACTGCGGTACCAGCAATTGCTCGACAATTTCTCCATGTATTTTTTAAACCCCATACAGCAAATCTTGGTTCAGCTCAAATCGGGTAAATACTTTAGCTGCCCTGAGGTGTTGGGGTTCCCCATTGACAACCAGTACATTTTCCCTGGCTCGAGTCAACGTAGGGTCCCGTAGTTGCGCCGTACCAAAATTGTCACCTGCCACATTTAAGTATGACAATTCTGGTCCCGGTGGCAAATCTTCCATCTCCCACCGAACACTTCTATAGGAGAGGGGTTTTCCTCCTCCACCGAAGGCTAAGGTACTCCTACCGCCAGTACATCTTCCTCTGGGCCACCAGGTTCATGCCCGATTTCTGGAGAATGCAACCTGTTTGCCACTGGTGCCGACGACTGTTCTGTGGGAGGGGTAATTACAGGCCAAAGCACATAAAATAACGGAAAATCTCTCCCCATTATTAATGCTAATTAACCACCACCCCCACCTCGTGTCACCTCCTCCCCGCTGGCGTGTTTATCATCACCAGGGTGGTAGGATAATGTTTGAAGTCACCATGTATACACAACACACCCGTTTTCCCAGCAGTATACTCGCTGATTTTGACGTGGCTGGCTCGTATTAGGGTCACTCACGAGACTCCCTGAGTCCACTAGAGCCACAGCAGGGTTACCCTCCACCTGCACTTTACACAAATGGTTCATATTGGGTCCCTCTGCTTTGACCACTGCACACATGTGTTCTGCATAGTGAGACTGATAGTAGCCAAAGTTGTTGTCCATGGGCTCTGTCAGGTGGGGGAAAACAGCTCTCACATGTCCTGGTTGTTGGCACCGCCAACAGATTATGGGGCCCATTTCGTTCCCCGACCCGTCCTGGGCAGCCCTCCGAGTCTCTGCTCGCCGAGCTGTGGGTGAAGGTTTGTGGAATTTACTTGGTACCTTCCGGGTAGTCTCTCCCTGTATCTCCTTGGTAGCCCATATCTTTCAATGAGGTCTACCATTTGGAGACCATCAGTAGGGGCTGCCTGTCCAAGCCATGTTTGAAGGGTGTGTGGCAAATTTATCAAGAATTTATCAGTCACTATACGATCCAGCATAGAGCGGGGTGACAACACCTCCGGCTGCAATCACTTTTCTATCAGGTGTATCAAGTCATAATACTGTGACCGAGCTGGCTCGGAAGGGGAAAAGTTCCACTGGTGTACCCGCTGTGCCCAGACCAAAACATTTACCCCAAGACGTGCAAGTATCTCACAAAAACGGAGCCACGATCTCGGCCCACTGGTACCGGGGCAGTCTATCCCTTTTAGCCACGCCTTCCAACATCTCCAGGTACACCTCGACGTCATCTGATTGCTCCATCTTTCGGATCGCTGTACGCACCGCTTTCCGGACATCCTGCCATCCCCGGGCAGCTCCTGCTGTCTGCGGCGCTGTGATGTGCTGAATCACTAGACTATTGGTTTCCTGTTGCTGTTGATTAAATATCTGCTGCTGCTCCATAGCCTGCTGCTGTATAGCCTGCTGCTGCTCCATAGCCTGCTGCTGTATAGCCTGCTGCTGCATAGCCTGCTATTGCTGCCGCATGGCCTCCTCCAGCATTTTTACTGTGTTCTCCATCTTGGGACAGTTATCCACCGGGTTTTGCGTCACTTTCTTTACCTAGGACATTTACTGTCATGCAGGAAAAAAGCAGCCTGACCTCACTGCGTTGCCCGCATTGAAGCCACCAATTGTAGGGATCCGCTCTGGTAGGCAGAGCTGGGCCGCAGTAATGAGGCAAACACACCGCCTTTTACTTCAAATTTCAGTGGTTTTAATCATGAGTTCAACAAAAAGTCCAGATAACAAAATAAAAACAGAACATAAATCACCACAGTTTGGAGAACCACTGGTGCCAGACTCACCCTTGCTTGGGACGGGCTTAACTAAGCGGCTGCAGGTCAGCAGAGACCTCCAGGTCCCATTCCGGGTGGTCTGGTACTCGCTTCCTGGTGCACACTGGCACACAGTAACAAAACAATCTTCCAGGCTGACTCCAGCCAAAATCCTTCCTTCCACACACCAACTACAACAGCTCCTTGTTTTATAGGCCTACTCCACACCCTCAGGTGAGGTACACATCAGATGACCAGATCACGTGACTATGACCTTATCACAGGTCCTTGTGATCATGGAAAATCCGGAGGAAACTTCAGTCTGCTAGAAGAAATATATCTCACATCCAGCAAGATCCCTTTGGTGTACCACAGCGGCAAGAAGTCTCCTGTTCCCTACACATGCACAGAAAAACCCATGTCGAACATGCTCCAAATAGGGAAGAGCCGTCACCCTGATTGTTATGCTTAAAACAGGAAAGATTTAAGTTTTCAAGGGCTAAAATGAAAAATTTTTATAAGAAATATGGACAAATATTAATTTGTCATCACAGCGCATATCTGCACATGGCTAGTAGAAATGGTAACAAAAAATAAAACATAGTGTTTACTTTTTTAAATTAATGCATAAAAATACATTTCATAATTATCAATTAATGCTTCTTAAGGAACGTTATCTGTACCTGTAAGATAATGCAGTCAATGGATGTACGAATCATAAACATCATCATCATCATTATCATCCTCACGAGTTTTATTAATGACAGACATAATAAAATACACAGAGTGAGGACAACTGTAACTTCACACACCATATATGAAATGGCCATCATGTAAACCTGGTAATAATGCGCAATAATAAATAATTACACCAAGAAAGTGCATCATGCATACAAACAATAGGTAGTTAGACCTGCAAGTGCTGTTGAAACAACCACAACAGATTTAAATTAATAATGCTATATAGCTATCACAGTGCATAGTTACTCATGGACAATGTCGATCTAATACTGTAACTCAATAAAGGCTGCGTCACCCATCATGCTTGTTTGTCTTGTAGATTGTTGAAGAGGGTTTTTTTTTTTTAAAGTTCCTTTTTATTTAGATTTTCAAAAAAAAAAAAGGTGCTATGTACGGCTTCCACCGGCGGAGGTACCTGAGAATCTTTGTGCGCTTCTCCGGCGCACGCAAGCCTTTGACATTCCAGGAGATGATCTTCATGTTGAATGGGCGGCAGAAAAATTAAGAGTGTGCTGGAGGAGACGGTGTACCCTCTTATGGCCGTCGTTGGCACCAACCTGCGAGGAAAGGAGGAAGCAGCACTACAATATCAAATACCTAATCAAGATATATTGACAATTCCAGGATTAATTATTGGAGAGAGGTCCCTTGCTACCCTTTTCTAGTAACTCTTGTTTACCAATAAACCGCTGTAAGCGGTCGTAGTCTCTCCACCACTACCTGTGTTTATGTGACTTCCTTTTTTCTAACCTGTGAGGAGATTACCCCCATCCTCCCAGGCTATTCAGTGTACCCCCCATGTGTCCAAAGCATGAAACCCCAATTGCCTGCTTCACTTATTGTCCCTCCATATGTAATGTTTAACTCATTTGTCCCACGTTTATCAAGACCCCCACTCTCATGAGAGATCTTCAACATCTAATTTCAATTAACTAATTTAACCATCTAAAATTGCAGCAAAACTATCATGCTTTAGCATAGGTATGAAGGAACTCCAATAGAAACGGCTCAAACAGCAAATATATCTCATATGTCATTTAACGTGGAGAGAATCTCTTTCATCTTTCCTGATCTCCTTCATGAACTGCCATCTTGTCGTCGTCTGCGTGGGGAGAACCTGGAACTGCATCGCTGTACTTCCCTATCACTTTGTTGATTTCGTTCCAAGGCTGCTTCGGCTTGTTCTGGTGTGTCATTAATTACATATGTCCCGTCAGATCTTTGGAACCGCTAACGCGCTGGGAACAGTAGTTGAAAGCGAACATCTCGCTCAAACAACGTTGTGCAAATTAAAGTGAACGCCCTCCTCTTCTTGGACACCGATACTGAGAAGTCATCAAAGAGCAGAATCTCATAGCCATGGGCACCTCGCTTCTCTGAATGGCCGTAACAATGAAACTTTGTCGTTATAATGTAACAGCTTAATTATTACTTGCCGTGGTCTGTACATCGTTGTTTTCGATGCTCCCCTCGCCTGTTGTTGTTTTGCGGCGGTCCCACACAATGTGCACGTTACACACGACAGTAGTAGTTAAGTCACAATATTTTCGTTAGATCATTCTCACAGATGGATTGTAAGTCTGCTGATTTAAACGATTCAGGCAGTCCGACGAGACGTAAATTGCTTTGTCTCGAGCGATTTTCCAAGTCCTCTGTTTTGTCCATCAAATTTTGTAACTTCTGCTGAAGGTTCTGTTCTCTGTCTTGGCCAAGTTGCTTCTCCTGTTGTAGCAGCGCCACATCCTGTTGCAGCTTGGTAATTGCAATGGTATTCAGGTGTACAGACTTTTGTATGGAAGACAATGACGATTGCAATGCCGACTCCAGCAGCTTCTGAATGTCTGGTAAGAGAAGGGCTTTGACCTCTCTTCAGCCATTTTCTGCGAATCAAATTCCTGAGGAACTCTCAGGTCACATGGTGCTTCTGATAATAGCTCTTGCTGCATGTCTATGGCAGTGCTCAGCATCGCGCCTCTTTCCTCTTTGTCTCCTCCATGCGCCATCTTGTCCTTCTGCTTCAGTTGGATAGGTAAACCGCTCGGGGTCTGTTGTGAACTCCGTAGCAAGTAGCGCTCCATAAATTATGTCCCCACAAATGTAAAAGGTGTCAGTGTTCCCGGGGGTGGTTTTACTGCTCTCCTATGGGCCCGATATGCTTGGATACCTGGGAGGAATTCAGGAGCATCTCCAAACTCCCTCCTCACATGTCAGCGCAGGAAACAGAAGAGGGAACGTGCTTGTTTTGTTGCTCATAGGTGGAGTTTTATACAGTAAATGATTACTGCTGTCGTATTTTTGGCGTCCCTAGGGCAGAATAAGGCTGCGTAACTGTTAAAAATGCTTAATTTCATATATTTTTTCAAGACTTGTTACCAGATGCGATACTTCTAAAGAAAATGTCACGTTTCTTATAAAAAAATTATAGTGGTTTATTGGACTGTTTACCAAAAAACATCATTACAGGAAAACATAAAATGAGTGAAATAGTTACGTAGAGATTGTCCATTTGTCCATAGCAAAACTTGTACACATCTTTCCTTGGTGTCCTGAATGGTAAAAATGACATTCTGTCTCTGTCAGGAGCGTCTTAGAGAAACAACACGTGGTTACATGGCAGCTGGCTCTTCATTCATCATAGTTCTTGTCCCATGTGTCTGTGGAGTGAGTGAGCGAGCAAGAGCCAACCCTCCCTTCGTGTAGCCATTATATATAAGTCCCTTAGATCATGTGGTCTCTGTATATGGAGATGACACTTTACCATACAGAAATAGCATCTGTAATGTCAGCGAACGTTAACGTGCTTGGTACAGAATTGAGTGTATAAAGAATAAATAAATAACCAATAATTAATATTTAACAATTCCCCCTTTTGAGGGTGACAGACATTAATTGGAACCCTCAAAGTAGAGAAGTTCATCTTTAGGATAATCAGATCTTCTTTCTTCTTTTTCTTCTTCTTTGGCAAAATAATTTAATTTCAATAATAATAATAATATCAGATTATTGTTATATGCACTCAATAACATAATTATGTGAATTCATGTTATGGTAAGCCGTGACCAATATTCATATAAAATATATATATTATACTTTCCTAAACCTAAATTGAAGCATCTCCGGTCCAGTCATCATCATCTGATGTCATCTGGTCTTCATCTTGACGTCTTGTTCTTGGTTCTTTTAAAACACAGTCTTTATATGATAATTCCTTTGAAATAACATGTAGATATTGTGGAGACCGTGTGTCATGTGTCCATCAAAGTCCATAAATTCAAATGTTGATAAGAAAACAAAGTCCATAAATGAAGCTTTAATATCTGAGCAGTGTCACCTTTAAAGACCTGGACTTACATTGGCTCGCCTTGGATATTTCTGGAATCCTCCATGCCATCCGCAATGGTCTTGGAACAGGTGTGACGTCTTTGGTCAGCAAAGCAAGGGTTAAAATGACTCTTCCTTGCTAAAGATAGCACCATAACCAGTCCTTAGTCTTAATACACAGGACACATGTCAGGGTTGTAGCTTCCTGACAACTTATTGTTCACCAGCTTTCATTGAAGCTTCATAGATGATAGGAAACCACT
This sequence comes from Oophaga sylvatica, assembly GCA_033576555.1. Lineage (NCBI taxonomy): Eukaryota > Metazoa > Chordata > Amphibia > Anura > Dendrobatidae > Oophaga > Oophaga sylvatica. Next base: position 25,907 of record JARQOD010006013.1, on the reverse strand, counting down.
GGAACGTGATAAAAGCGTGATAACACAGTTCATATCAGCATCATAGGATCATCGTCCTCTGCCATTGTGTCTGTCAGTTTAGATACTGCAGTTGTGGCTGTCAGTGGTGGATACTGCAGTTGTGGCTGTCAATGATGAAATGAATTGTAATTGACACAGTCTATTATTACTCAGACATCATATAGCCTTTTTACCTTCTGGAACTTCGGCTTTTTCTTCTTGCAACTTTTTTTTAAATTTACTTGAATTTAGAAACATGAAAAGTCTTTATTAACGTAATTTCAATATCTTGCTTGAAGTCTTCATTCCCTATTCTATACCAAATCTGGTAATTTTCCTAACCTATAATATCACAGCATACCATAGCAATCAATAATATCCATAGAATTATTATCAGAATAGTAATATGGAATTCATGTTTGTATAGTGAAACAATCATAAATGATAATGCATTATTAACCATATTCTTCATGAGACAGAACATTTTTATGTCATTGGTGTAAATACCTTTTCAACCCATAGATGTCAGTGTGTTTTTCATGTAACAAGTAGTGTTGAGCATTCCGATACCGCAAGTATCGGGTATCGGCCGATATTCGCGTTATCGGAATTCCGATACTTAATTCCGATACTTTTTCAATATCGTATACCGGAATCGGAAGTTCCCATAATTCTTTGAGAGGCAATGTGATTTTAGTCAGCCAATGAGGAATCCTACGAAGTGTGGGCACATCCTGTAATGATGCGGTCATCTTAACTAATGGCATGGCTGTGATTGGCTGCTGAAATGATGTCAGAATGCACTATAAAAGGCGCCGCAGCCATTTTAGCGTCACTGTGCTGTGAACTCAGTTAGGGACAGAACGCTGCTGTGCTGACTCTGAGGGACAGTTAGATATTGCGATTTTGTGTACTACTGTGCTTGAGGCAGGCTAGTTTACCAACCGCTGTGTAAAGCTTCATTTTGCCAGTGTTGTTTTAACAGCTCTGTGCAAGGTGTGTGTGTGACAGTGCAGGTGACGCTGCAGTTTGCTCTGCATCCACCGCTGTTTGTAGGCATCTGCACGTGTCACTGACTCTTTTTTTTTTTTATTTTATTTAGTGGAATTGGTGCAGCTCCATTATATTAGAAAAAAATCAAATCTATTAGTGTGACGTGCTTCCATCCGTATACAATACATTGGTTGCAAACACTATAGAAGTACAGAAAGGAGCTTTTCACAGATAGTGAATAGTTGTGTTTCAGTGTTCACTGCAGTCTGTGAGGTTTTGATTTTTTGAGTGCAGATCACGCTCCAGTTAGTTCTTCAACCACTGCTGGTTGTAGTCTGCTGAGCGTGTGTCACTGCCTCATCCTTCACATTTTTCTCTAATTGGTGCTGCTCCATTTTAGTGGAAAAAAATCTAATCTATTAGTGTGACGCGCTTCCATCCGTATACAATACATTGGTTGCAAACACTATAGAAGTACGCAAAGGAGTAGCCTTTCACAGATTGTGGACAGTTGTGTTTCAGTGTTCACTTCAGTCTGTGTTTTTTACTTTTTTGAGTGCACATCACGCTCCAGTTACTTGTTCAAGCACTGCTGCTTGTACTCTGCTGAGCGTGTCTCAGTGGCTCATCCTTTTCATTTATCTCCAATTGGTTCTGCTACATTCCATTTAAAATAAATCTAATCTATTAGTGTGACGCGCTTCCATCCGTATACAATACATTGGTTGCAAACACTATAGAAGTACACAAAGGAGTAGCCTTTCACAGATTGTGGACAGTTTGTGTTTCAGTGTTCACTTCAGTCTGTGTTTTTTACTTTTTTGAGTGCACATCACGCTCCAGTTACTTGTTCAAGCACTGCTGCTTGTACTCTGCTGAGCGTGTCTCAGTGGCTCATCCTTTTCATTTATCTCCAATTGGTTCTGCTACATTCCATTTAAAATAAATCTAATCTATTAGTGTGACGCGCTTCCATCCGTATACAATACATTGGTTGCAAACACTATAGAAGTACACAAAGGAGTAGCCTTTCACAGATTGTGGACAGTTGTGTTTCAGTGTTCACTTCAGTCTGTGTTTTTTACTTTTTTGAGTGCACATCACGCTCCAGTTACTTGTTCAAGCACTGCTGCGTGTACTCTGCTGAGTGTCTGTCACTGGCTCATCCTTGTCATTTTTCTAAAATTGGTGCTGCTTTATTCTATTTAAAATAATTCAAATCTATTACAGTGACGTGCTTCCATCCGTATACAATACATTGGTTGCAAACAATATAGAAGTACACAAAGGAGTAGCCTTTCACAGATTGTGGACAGTTGTGTTTCAGTGTTCACTTCAGTCTGTGTTTTTTACTTTTTTGAGTGCACATCACGCTCCAGTTACTTGTTCAAGCACTGCTGCTTGTACTCTGCTGAGCGTGTCTCAGTGGCTCATCCTTTTCATTTATCTCCAATTGGTTCTGCTACATTCCATTTAAAATAAATCTAATCTATTAGTGTGACGCGCTTCCATCCGTATACAATACATTGGTTGCAAACACTATAGAAGTACACAAAGGAGTAGCCTTTCACAGATTGTGGACAGTTGTGTTTCAGTGTTCACTTCAGTCTGTGTTTTTTACTTTTTTGAGTGCAATCACGCTCCAGTTACTTGTTCAAGCACTGCTGCTTGTACTCTGCTGAGCGTGTCTCAGTGGCTCATCCTTTTCATTTATCTCCAATTGGTTCTGCTACATTCCATTTAAAATAAATCTAATCTATTAGTGTGACGCGCTTCCATCCGTATACAATACATTGGTTGCAAACACTATAGAAGTACACAAAGGAGTAGCCTTTCACAGATTGTGGACAGTTGTTTTCAGTGTTCACTTCAGTCTGTGTTTTTTACTTTTTTGAGTGCACATCACGCTCCAGTTACTTGTTCAAGCACTGCTGCTTGTACTCTGCTGAGCGTGTCTCAGTGGCTCATCCTTTTCATTTATCTCCAATTGGTTCTGCTACATTCCATTTAAAATAAATCTAATCTATTAGTGTGACGCGCTTCCATCCGTATACAATACATTGGTTGCAAACACTATAGAAGTACACAAAGGAGTAGCCTTTCACAGATTGTGGACAGTTGTGTTTCAGTGTTCACTTCAGTCTGTTTTTTTACTTTTTTGAGTGCACATCACGCTCCATTTACTTTCAACCACGCTGCGTGTACTCTGCTGAGTGTCTGTCACTGGCTCATCCTTGTCATTTTTCTAAAATTGGTGCTGCTTTATTCTATTTAAAATAATTCAAATCTATTACAGTGACGTGCTTCCATCCGTATACAATACATTGGTTGCAAACAATATAGAAGTACACAAACGGGCCTTTCACAGCTACTGAACATGGGTTTTTTAATTTTTAACTAAAATATGTATTTTTTCAAATGACACAAATATAAGTAATGTTGAAGAGGAATAGTCCTACATCCATTGTTTGCACAATATTACAGTGTACATCATGTCCCTTAATCAACAATGTATTATTATATTTACTTGTATGCTTTTATTTAAAAGCCAAGAACACAGAAGGATAACCTTCGCACTGCAGCTGTTGTCAAAGTTCAACCCACATTATGCACTTCCAACATTGCAGCATTTGAGGCATGATGTGAGTTGGATTGGTCAAAGTTATGGAGTGAGAAGGTTCACCATCAGTACCCTATAGCATAAGTATGCTTTTGTGTTAGCATTTGTGTTAGACATGTGGATATTCTGCCATAATATGTCACAATTATTTAGTTACAGATTTGTTACCAACACTAATCATTGAATGGTTTTAAATTTGACGTTTCACTTGTTTACAGCTTAGAAATAAGGGTGTAGCCTGATATCTATGTGTAGCACTAGCCACTTTAACATGTCATGTTTTTTTAAACATGTGTAGCTAGGTAGCAGTAATTTTTGCCGGACACACAGCAGGGGAACAGCAGGCGTTACTGAACCCCACTATCACTATAGCTTGTGTATTGGTCTGTGGACACGACACTTCTGAGCAGCAACTGGCAGTGTTGTAGCCCAGGGAGTATAGCTCAGGTGGTAGAAAGATGAACATAACAGGAGACATGGAAAACGTTGCCAACCAGTTAGTTAATCTGAAACCGGACAGGCAAATTCAGGCGAGATCCATGCCTAGTTCATTTTCAGAAAAGTAAGCCGTTCTACATTATCGTAGGATAGTCGCATGCAACGGTCTGTTAGTACACCACCTGCAGCAGTAAAGACGCGCTCCGATAATACACTGGCAGCAGATCAAGCCAGCACCTCCAATGCATACTGGCTAAGCTCTGGCCATGTATCCAGCTTAGAGACACAAAACTTGAATGGGGAAGAGCCATCTGAGAGTACACTGAGAGGGCAAGACATGTAGTCTGTCACCATCTTACGGAAATGTTGCCTCCTGCTGACTGGAGCCGTCTCGGATGGTGTAGACATTGGTGGCGCTGCCACAAAACTTCGACACATTTGGAACATACTGTTCTTGCCCTGTGCAGAGGCGCTGCTTGTGCTCCCTCTTGTTGCAGAGCTGTCTCCACTGCCTCGACGCACAGAGCTGCTTTGTAAATCAGTAGCAGCAGCAGTGCTCTCTGCTGGAATGGAGAACATTATGGATTGCACCAGTGTGTCTTGGTACTTCCGCATTTTACGCTCCTGGTTCAACGGTGTGATGAGGCTTTGTAAGTTGTCCCGGTAGCGAGGGTCTAGGAGGGTGTACACCCAATAATCAGACGTGGTGTGAATGTGTTCGATGCGGCGGTCGTTTCTCAGCCACTGCAGCATGAAATCAACCATGTGCTGCAGACTCCCAACTGGCCAAGAAACGTTGTCCCCTGCAAGAGGCGTCATCTCCGCCTGCTGTGCATCACCCCACCCTTGGTCTACATACTGACTAGAGCATTGTCTACCTCCCTCTGGAGCGATGTCTTCCTCCTCCATTGACTCCTCCTCATCCTCCTCACAAAGTCCTTCAAATACATATAAATTTACAAAATTTAAAACTCAAAATTTAAAAACTTTGTATCATAATTCTGTAACATCAGTTTATGGAAACACAATAGCATTACAAAAGGATAGACAAAAAATGTACATTATGTGCTTTGTAAATACATTAAAAGTTTGTAATGGTTATGAAAATATAGACAGCGACTCTGGAGGTTCAATTGTTGATACAGCATGGTACTTTGAAAGTCCTCCAGCCCTTTGTGAGGAACCACGTTGCGCTGACTGTCCAGAAGGTGATGGAATTTGTGACTCCTCATCCTCCACCTCTTCCAAAACCTCATGCCTTAGTGCTTGCAGTGTTTTTTGAAGCAGGCAGATAAGGGGGACAGTCAGGCTGACTAGTGCATCATCTGCACTCGCCATCCGCGTTGACTCATCAAACGCACGCAAAACGTGGCAGATATCCTTCATAGAGTTATTCGCCACTCATTACACTGGCAGTGGCTGCCCATTCATTATAGGATCCAATTCTAATTACTGGTTCTCACCAACAAAGCTCTCCACAGCGCAGCACCCCCCTACATCTCCTCCCTTATTTATATTTATCGGCCTAACCGACTGCTGCACTCTGCAAACGACCTTCGACTAACCTCTGCACTAATCCGTACCTCCCACTCCCAACTCCAAGACTTCACCCGCGCTGCGCCAATCCTCTGGAATGCTCTACCCCAAGAAATTAGGACTATCCGCAATTTGGATGGTTTCAGGCGCTCCCTCAAAACACATTTGTTCACAGTGGCCTATCACATTCACTAATCAAAGTCATTCTATGTGTAATTCTGTGTGTGTAGCCCATTCACTATCTCCATGCATCCCTCACTTCCTTAAAATGGCTGGACCATCATTGTAAAAACACCATTGTATATAAACACCTGTACTTTGTATCTCCCCCACCTCATTGTAGATTGTAAGCTTTCACCAGCAGGGGCGGCTGATTTTGCTTTAATTATTGTATTGTTAACGTTGTTACTTATGACTCGTGTTTTGAAACTGTTAAACTGTAAAGCACTGCGGAATATTATGGCGCTATATAAATAAATAATATTATTATTCTTATTATAGAGGCCCACTCAGTAGTGGTGAAGTGTGAACGGCGCAAATTGCGAGTTGACTGCGCCTGATGCAGCTGATACTCCATTACTGTTGGCTGCTGCTCACACAACCGCTCCAACATATGTAACGAGGAATTCCACCTGGTGGGTACGTCACATATGATGCGATGTTCATGAAGGTGAAATCTGCGTTGCAGAGCTGCAATCAGCGATCTGGCCATGCTGGAACGTCGCAAGTGAGCGCACTCTAGGCGGACCTTGTGCAGCAGTGCATCAAGATCCGGATAGTCCCTCAAAAAACTCTGCACGACCAAGTTGAGCACATATGACAGACATGGTATGTGAGTGAGGTTGCCAAGGCCCAGAGCTGACACCAGATTTCGGCCATTGTCACACACTACCAAGCCTGCCTGTAGATTCTCTTCCAAAAACCACACGTCGCTCTCCTGCTTTATGGCATTACAGAGCTCCTGCGCTGTGTGGCTAAGATTCCCCATGGAAATTAATTTCAGGATGGCCTGTTGACATTTGGACACGGCTGTGCTCATATCGGTCGCAACAGGTAAACGTTCACGGGTCCATGTGGAGGTAGACCGTGACGGCTCCTGCAGCGATGATTCTGAGGAACTGGAATAGGAGGAGGAATCAATGTGTACAGACTTGATTCCTGCAATCCTTGGAGTTGGCAGAACACGTACAGCGCCACTCGCAAGATCAGTACCCGGCTGCACAACATTGACCCAATGGGCAGTGAGGGAAAGGTATTGTCCCTGGCCATGGGTGTTAGAACCCTCTTGTTAGGTTTTGTTTCAGTTTGCTGGTCACATGACCTTTTTTCCCTATTTAGTCTGGCTCCGCCCTTCTGGCTTTGCTTGACTTCATTGTATTATCTACTGTTAAGCTAGCCGGGTGCTTAGGTGCCTTAATCTGTCAGTTTTGCTTGATGTTAGGATCACAAAGTATTTATTTTTCTGTTTAATTATCCATGCTACAATTTATGTTAGGAGGTGTCCACCTTTTCTCACAGTCCCTAGATCTTGTAGGGATTACTCCCTCGCAACTATAGGTCTTCGTTCACACTAGATGAGGACTTTAGCGGGTCTGGTCGCAGGATCAGGTTCCCCGTTACATCGTAGGGATTCAGCTTAGTTGTATTGTAGGGACAGAATTCCCTTCTTTCCTTACTGGTTGTAGCAGATCATAACAATGGGTACTGGTCCACGCATCGGTGGTCAGGTGGACCTTGCTACTGAGGGCTTTTAGTAGCGCATGTTTAATTTTTCCCTCAACATGCTTTTGCAGACCAGGGACGGCTTGCCTGCTGAAATGAAATCGGCTTGGCACATTGTATTGTGGGATTGACAATGATATTCAGTTACGGAAACTGTCTGTCTCCACCAGCCTGAATCACAGCATTTCAAGGGACAGGAGTTTTGCAATGCCAGCATTCAGAGCCTGTGCTCGTGCATGGTTTGCGGAGTATGGCCGTCTTTTATCCCATGCCTGTGCTACCGATGGCTGTTTTGTGGCCTGGGAGTGTGAGGATGACAGGGAACTTGCTGCTGTGTGTGGAATAACAGTTTGTCTCTGGACAACAGTGGCCGAGGTTCTTCCATGGCGATCCTGTGAGGAAGCAAACCAGCTGTGTGTGAGCTCGATGAAGAGGCTTCAACACAACCTGAAGATGTAGGTGCTGCTGTAGGTTGGCCTACATCTCTAGTGTGTCTTTGTAACTCAACTACGTGCTTTGTCCGCACATGTTTCCACATATTTGTGGTATTGAGGTGACTGACACTTTTAGCTATTTTTAATTTTTGATTACACAGCTTGCATTTCACATAGCAAATATCATGTGCAAGTGTGTGAAAAAAGGACCACGCAGTGCAAGTCCTGGGAGCGCACGTTTTGACTTTTGGAAGACAACTGCTCCGAACAGGTGCCAAACTGGAGGCTACAGGCAACCGAGTCTGCAGCCTAACTCTCCCTCCTGTTTGTACCGTTGGGGCAATGTCTTCCTCTATCTTCCTTCTATCACTAACCATTTCTCTAGGCCTCTCCCAGCTTTCAACCAAAGTACTGGTTCTCACCCACAAAGCTCTCCACAGTGCAGCACCCCTCCTACATCTCCTCCCTCATTTCTATCTATCGGCCTAACCGACTGCTGCGCTCTGCAAACGACTTTCGACTAACCTCTGCACTAATACGTACCTCCCACTCCCGACTCCAAGACTTCTCCTGCTCTACGCCAATCCTCTGGAATGCTGTACCCCAAGAAATTAGGACTATCCACAATTTGCATGGTTTCAGGCGCTCCCTCAAAACACATTTGTTCAGAGCGGCCTATCACATTCACTAATCAAAGTCATTCTATGTATTCTGTGTAAGTGTGTGTGTGTCTCTAGCCCATTCACTATCTCCATCCCTCAGTCCCTTAAGATGGCTGGAACATCATTGTAAATGCACCATTGTATATAAACACCTATACTTTGTATCTCCCCCATCTCATTGTACATTGTAAGCTGTCACGAGCAGGGGCGACTTATTTAGCTTAAATTATTGTATTGTTAACGTTGTTACTTATGACTTGTGTTCTGAAACTGCTAAACTGTAAAGCGCTGCGGAATATGATGGCGCTATATAAATAAATATTATTATTATTCCTCTGAGCTGCTCCCACCACCTTCCTGTTCCTCTTGCCATGTTGGGTCTTGGACCTCATCATCTCCACTACCCTCTTCCAACACCTGCTGTTGGGTGGTCTGGCCAGCACCATGCTCAACAGAAACTGGCACCTGGGTCTCATCATCATCAGATGCGTTCTGCGGTGTGCTGACCATCGGCACTGTCTCACCCGCCTCTTCAGATTCAGAGAGACACAGCTGTTGCGCATCACTGCATACTCCCTCTTCACATTACAGAATGCTGCTTGGCTGGGCCCCTATTTGCAAGCCAATAGATTCTGAGAACAGAAGCAGACACTCAGCTGGCTCCTGTACAGAACTCTCTGACTGCCTGGGCAATTTGCCAGGCGGTGAAGAGACAGATGGTTGCCCAACAGTGCTGTGGTCCTGAGAGGAGGTGGAAGCAATTGAAGTCGATGCATTGGCTGACATCCAAACAACAACGGCTTCAATTTGTTCTTCCCGCAGCAGGGGGGTACTCCGAGCTCCTACAAAAGTGCGCATAAAGGAACGCTCACGGGGAAAACTGGTGGATGCTGTGTCACTGGGGGCCGCAGCAGCCACAGAATCCCCACGTCCTCTCCCTGAAGAAACTCCACGACCACGTGCCTTACTCCCTGCCTTCTTCATCTTGGTAGATTGATAAAGAAAGTCTGAAAAGTTATAAGGTCTAAGTGTGGTTATTCCGCAGAGACTGCAGTGAACACTGCACACAACTGTTCACTACCCAATGCGTCTCAGCAGGAAGGCAGTCTGTGCGTCAAAACAAAGGCACAAGCATACATCCATGTACCCTGTTTATAAAGCTATATAAAAAAAATTATGTAGTAGTGACGCACACTTTATTGAGGTACAGTATTACATCGCAATTCACCATCTGTGGCTATGCAGTCTCATCTATATATACCTTATCTATCTGTTGTCATGCTTCCAAGTCGACAGTCACAGTCAGCCATAAATAGCAATTTTCACTATGCACTATGCACTTTTTAAAGGTTATGTTTGTTAATAAAAATGATTATTGCCACATATTATGAGTATTACATGATGGAAATTGTATAATTTTGTATAAAATATTTAGTGACATTATTCAGCAAATGGAACATTTTAGTAATATCACAGATAACTTGTAATGCTGATGATGTTTTGAAGTCAGACATTCATTGTCTATACAATAAAAATGGTGTACATACTGTTACTTATCCATCATTAATGGATTCAGATTTGTACTTGTATGCTTTTATGTACAACCGTATAGCAGATTCCTTAACTAATTTATTTTGTGGTTTGCATTGCTGTTCAACATGTTAATGTATGTGTTTATGTTTGTCAATTCTTTATTTATCTAGATATTAGTTTAAATGAAATCATCATCTTATGGTAGTAAAGGTTATCTTTCTCTTGTTTGAAGTATAGACATTTAAAATTGACAGGTAACAAGGAAATTACTTGATCTAGTATTTAAACATCCTCCTTGACCCTGGGCTCCAACACCGCCAGTTGTTGCTCGGAAGTGCTGTTAGCACAGTCAACACTTGCTCCTGTGTTACTGGGGTTCAGTAACGTCAGCTGGTCCTCGGTTGTGCCATTGGCTCTTTTCCTTCTGCTGCCCCTCCGGGTTCCAGCACAGTCAGCTGGTCCTCGTTACTTGCATTGGCTCTTGTACCTTCTGCTACCCGTCCGGGTTCCAGTACCGTCAACTGGTTCTCCGCAGTGCCTTTGGCCTAGGTGCCTCCATCTCGGTATCCGAGTTCCAGCAACGTCTGCTGGTCCTTGGTAGTGCTTTGGAGCACAGGTACCTCCTGCTTAGTAACCGTGTCCCAGTAACGTCAGCTGGTCCTCGGTTGTGCCATTGGCTCTTTTCCTTCTGCTGCCCCTCCGGGTTCCAGCACAGTCAGCTGGTCCTCGTTACTTGCATTGGCTCTTGTACCTTCTGCTACCCGTCCGGGTTCCAGTACCGTCAACTGGTTCTCCGCAGTGCCTTTGGCCTAGGTGCCTCCATCTCGGTATCCGAGTTCCAGCAACGTCTGCTGGTCCTTGGTAGTGCTTTGGAGCACAGGTACCTCCTGCTTAGTAACCGTGTCCCAGTAGCGTCAGCTGGTCCTCGGTTGTGCCATTGGCTCTTTCCCTTCTGCTGCCCCTCCGGGTTCCAGCACAGTCAGCTGGTCCTCGTTACTTGCATTGGCTCTTGTACCTTCTGCTACCCGTCCGGGTTCCAGTACCGTCAACTGGTTCTCCGCAGTGCCTTTGGCCTAGGTGCCTCCATCTCGGTATCCGAGTTCCAGCAACGTCTGCTGGTCCTTGGTAGTGCTTTGGAGCACAGGTACCTCCTGCTTAGTAACCGTGTCCCAGTAACATCAGCTGGTACAAGATTGTGCTACAAATACAAGATACGGAACAAGAGACACAAGAACAATAAGCAGAAGATCTAAAAGCAGAAGAACATGAAGTATAAGACCAAAATGAAGAGCAAAATATATGCTCTAAATTCTAAGCAGAAGAAGACTAAGCAGTGTATGGGGGTGAGTCCGTTCCTCCTCGTGGTGCCCCTGGAAAATGCCTGCTGCTGCAGGCTAAACTGAACACGGACAAATACTGTTGTAATTTAAATCTTTTGTGACAGCAAGAACGGAAGGATGAAAAATTCATACTTTGACAGATTACAAGTACAGGATTCTCTGTCACAAATAAGAATATGATGAAGAAGATGAAGCAGAATATGAATAAGAATAATAGTTTAATAAGAAGAATATGAGTAATGTTAACAAAGATGAATAGCAAGAAGTTTAAGAAGAAGATAAAGAAGGTGAAGATGAAGAATAATTTGATGAAAAAGATGATGCTGCAGAAGATTATGAAGGAGAAAGTGTGTGAAAAGTTAAAAAGGTGAAGATGAAGAGCATGGAAGTTGTGTAATATACATATTTGCCAAAATATAAAAAACGTTAACATTGTCAATTTCTTCGTCAATCCGAACATCTTTAAAAAAAAAAATATTTATGCTATTCCATTTGATTGGGTTAAACATCTATGCCTTTAATGTCCCCTCAACCTTCCCCAATACATTCTACATTACTCTTTCTTGTTTTCCTTCATGTACAATTAACCAACAAGGCAAGAATGGGGTTTTTTTAATTTCGATATTTTGTTCCCATAGACTTACATGGGACTTCCGGTATCGGTATCGGGTATCGCCGATATTTTAGTGATATCGGCGATACCATTCCGATTCCGATACTTTAGGATATCGGAAAGTATCGCTCAACTCTAGTAACAAGTGTTTCCATCTTTATTACTAAAACTTTATTAATTGAATATATTTATTAGACCAATAATAGGTAAGAATGTATAGCCATGAACCAAAATGTGAATATGAGTGAATGAATGAATGAAAGAATTATTGTATTTACTCAGAATTAGAACATTTTCTTCTAATGAACCGATATCTTCACTATATTTAATGAAGCAATATTCTCATACTAGACATTACTTTATTAAATATTGATGTTTCTTCTTGATTGAGATAAAAAATAAAAATTAAGAATCAAAAATAGAGATAAAGGAAGAATAAAAATTAAAAAATGAAAAATAAGAATAAAAACAAAAATAAGAATAAAAATGAAAATAAGAATAAAATAAAAATAAGGCCTTTATATGTTTATGACAAGTGTTGAGTAGTTATGTTCTCAGTAACACATATACCCTTAATATTTCCATTTTCTGGATGATTTCATATTTGTCATGACCTTGTGTTACCAAAATATTCATATTATGCAACTTTGCATGTAATCCCCTTCTTAGTGTAAAGAAATGACTCTTTATAATACTTAATGTTATTATCTGTAGTAGTTATACCATTGTAACTTTTTATAGTCTTTAAAATGTGTGAAGAAGAGGTATTGATGAAATGTGATGATGTATTCAAGATCAAAAACAAATTTCCCCCTTAATACCAAAAAAATATTATTTTGTGAAATAATTGATTTATCAAAACCAAAATGAAAAAAAAAATAATTGTTTTATAAATTATTTATGTAACTTCTGTTTTAGCTTTATACCATATATTTGTCTGAAGATGTGTACCATCTATGTAACCATTAAAAATAAAAATAACATTGAATATCATAAAATTATCGTTTGGGAAAAAGGAAAAAAATAATAATCTAAATGTAGATTTTCTTGATAAACCATTTTGATGTGTGATTACACTTATCTACTATTAACAAAAAAATAATAATTACTAAAGGAATATATGTTGAGTAGATAATATTCATTATGTATCTTAATATTCTAATAATTGAACTGATTTGTATTATTTCTCTTAAAAACAAGGTTTTTGGTTTTCTCTCATACCATGAATTTTGAAACCTCTCCTTTCATACGTCACACATACACTTATCTTAGCAGCTGCTCATACACGCATCTGTCATCTGTCACTCAGACTGTGACACGGATAAGTTTACACCACAAGTTCCTCATACAAAAAGGTAGGAATATTAACCCAAATAATTGTATCCTAATTATCAATGCGCATTGTAAACTACTAAATTTAATATTTTAATATTTCTTTGAATTATCTACAAAGCAAATAAGATAACAAGAACTCTAATGTGATACCATTCTTGTGAAGGACACTGAAATATGGTAGAGCTGATATAGGTGCAATGAAATTGTGACTTGCAGCTGATGACTATGACTTTAGGAGCTAAAGATTTAAGTTGCAAAATTGAAAGGCATATGCACATTGAAACATTAAAATTGAGCATAAAAATTCATGCAAATAGATACTTCATTTGACAGCATAAAACATGTATATATATCCTTAGGTTAATATAAAAAACATCATTAAATTCTTAAAAAGGAAAACAAAAATCCATAAGTCTATTAGTAAATTTACTAAGATTAAGGAAAGTTAATATTAATGCAATGTATACATATATAGTAAGACTAAACATGTAGATTTATAAGTATTTATATTTGAAAATAATTAAATATAAATCATAAATTATTTATAAAACTATTTAAAACTGTGAACTCAGAATTATATTTATAAAATAATTACAAATAACTGAATAATATATTGTATAATACTTTTACACAACATATAATTTCATTTTCAGTCAATTCCTAAACCAAATCTTATTTCTTTGTCAAAGATGTCCTGGAAAACTCTGTTAATCATTCCTTTTTTTAATGATTGTTTGAGCAGCTCCGATAATGAGCTGTAAATTGAAGACTTAGATAAGTCATTTTGAGACATCACCTGTTCCTGTCTTTCAATGTCCGCCATTTGTCTCTTTACAGAGAGGTCTGAACTTTGAATTATTAACTCTTTTTGCAAAGCGGACTCTTGGATTTTTTTATAGGGTTTATAGCAAATATGTAATTTCCTCCGTATGTCATAGATTTGATTCCGGGGATGACTCAGTTTAGGAGATTTTGACACTGGCTTTTGAAAAGATCTTACTCTGTCTGTTTGATTTATTTTCCTATCACGATTCTCATGTTTTCTAGCAAAATCAAGGAATTGCGCACATTCAAATAAAGTATCTTTTTGTGACGCAATAACACAAGATACAGAATTTAGGAATCCAAATTTGTCCACAAAATACTTTATCATTGATTGTGTTTTGACATTGGTAATTAGAGTTTTGTACAACCTTTCAAATATGGACATGAATGTAAAAGTACATTCTTTCCGACCAATCCTTAATTTTTGAAGAATCTCAATATCTGGACAATTTTCATTCAATGCACAGAAAATCAGAATTTTCAATCTGTCTTTATCATCTAGATCTCCATGTAAGTTATCGCAAGTCAACTTCAATGTTAAGCGTCTGGAAAAGGTTGCAGGAAGCCACAATTTAAATAATTGATTTTTCTCAGCATTACTTAAATCAAGCTTGTCAACAAAGCTTTCGAAGATTTCAGAATTTCTGCATACATGGATTTTGTTATCATATGCAGGAATGATTTTGCATAATTTTAACAAATTTTTCCTAACTTTAATTTGGAGTTGGGCCTCTGAATTGTCTTCTATTTTTGGTGGCCATTGAACATCCGTCTCTCGTACGTCATCTGCATCAGTTCTGAAGTCTCCTCCCATGTTCCCTCCTACATCAGTTCTCAAGTCTCCTCCCATGTTCCCTCCTACATTAGTTCTCAAGTCTCCTCCCACATTTCCACCATCTTTTTTTACGTCATCAGAGACAAGGTCACCTTGAGTAGCCATTACAGACACATGTCCCACATGTTGCTCAATTTCCTCATTACAGTCAATTTCGGGAACATCACTAGTATCTTCTGACACTATTTCTACACAGTCATTTTTAGATTTCTCTAATACGAACTTGTGAAATACATGAACCAACTGTAATATATTTTTTAATTTCTCTCTTTCTCTATTAAAGGACACCAGCTTAGATTCTAGCTTTAGATTTTCCATTTCACATTCTGCATATAAGCTGAGCCATAAAACTTCTAAATTAGACTGATCTACAGACATAAATTTCAGTCTACTTTGCTTAGAAAAAGAAGTAATAACATCCATATTTCTTACCTTAAAATATCTCAGCTTGTAGCTCCTTTCTTGGACAACGCTCTTGTCATCAGCACGTCTGATTCCTGTAGTACGTCTGGCAACTCTTAGTCCTCATTCATAGGTTCTTTTCTGATCCTGAAATATCGTAGTGTGATTTCTTTGATGACTTGCACATCTGACGTCTTTGCTTCAATTCCTCCCCTTGCAAGTTATCAAAAATTCACACTCTAAAAATCAAGTGTGACTGGCTGGCTCTCCAAAATGTTAAAAATGCTTAATTTCATATATTTTTTCAAGACTTGTTACCAGATGCGATACTTCTAAAGAAAATGTCACGTTTCTTATAAAAAAATTATAGTGGTTTATTGGACTGTTTACCAAAAAACATCATTACAGGAAAACATAAAATGAGTGAAATAGTTACGTAGAGATTGTCCATTTGTCCATAGCAAAACTTGTACACATCTTTCCTTGGTGTCCTGAATGGTAAAAATGACATTCTGTCTCTGTCAGGAGCGTCTTAGAGAAACAACACGTGGTTACATGGCAGCTGGCTCTTCATTCATCATAGTTCTTGTCCCATGTGTCTGTGGAGTGAGTGAGCGAGCAATTGACAACCCTCCCTTCGTGTAGCCATTATATATAAGTCCCTTAGATCACGTGGTCTCTGTATATGGAGATGACACTTTACCATACAGAAATAGCATCTGTAATGTCAGCGAACGTTAACGTGCTTGGTACAGAATTGAGTGTATAAAGAATAAATCCATAACCAATAATTAATATTTAACAGTAACGTCACATTTTAGAGAGAGTCATATAATAGACACACGCTACCCTACCCGTGACACAAGGAAGGTAGTGTTGCCGGATAAAGCCTTGCGCAACCAGACATGCCTCTGGAGAATTACTGCTGCTGCAGGCTAAACTCAACACGGACAAATACTGTTGTAATTTAAAACTTTTGTGACAGCAAGAACGCAAGGATGAAAAATTCATACTTTTACAGATTACAAGTACAGGAATCTCTGTCCAAAATAAGAATATGATGAAGAAGATGAAGATGAAGTAGAATATGAAGAAGAATAATAGTTTAATAAGAACAATATGAGTAATGTTAACAAAAAGATGAATAGCAAGAAGTTTAAGAAGAAGATAAAGAAGGTGAAGATGAAGAATAATTTGATGAAAAAGATGATGCTGCTGAAGATTATGAAGGAGAAAGTGTGTCAAAAGTTAAAAAGGTGAAGAGCATGGAAGTTGTGAAACATACATATTTGCCAAAATAGAAAAAACGTTAACAACATTGTCAATTTCTTCGTCAATCCGAACATCTTTAAAAAAAAAAATATTAATGCTATTCCATTTGATTGGGTTAAACATCTATGCCTTTAATGTCTCCTCAACCTCCTCCAATACATTCTACATTACTCTTTGTTGTTTTCCTTCATGTACAATTAACCAACAAGACAAGAATGGGCTTTTTTTAATTCCGATATTTTGTTCCCATAGACTTACATTGGATTTCCGGTATCGGTATCGGGTATCGCCGATATTTTTGGGGTATCGGCGATACCATTCCGATTCCGATACTTTTGGATATCGGAAAGTATCGCTCAACTCTAATAATAAATAAAAGTGTGTAGTTCAGGTGTATATAAGTCAATGTTAATTGACATTAGTACACCAGCCATCAGTCATTATTTTCTACCACCCTTAGGAAATTATTATACATCCCCATAGCAGTAGGTACAAACGATTTCCTGAATTTCTCCTTCTTGCACTTTAATAGGATTAGACGGCTGCTGAATGTGCTCTTCTGCTTCAAGAACAGCTCGTATAGGGGGTGTGTATTATTGTTCATTATAGCCCTACACTTCTTCTGAATTCTATCCTCCAATACCTCCTCAAAAGAATCAAGATGGAGGTCAACAGCTGCACTTGCCTTCTTGATAAGTTTGTTGAGCTTATTAGCGTCAGCTACTCACACACTACTGCCCCAGCAAATGATAGCAAAAAAGATGGCGCTTGCTACAATGGACTGGTAGAACATCTCCAGCATTTTACTGCACACATTGAACGACCTGAGCTTCCGCAGAAAGTACAGTCTGCTCATTCCCTTGTAAACCTTCTCTGAATGACACCTCCAATCAAGTTTACTGTCGAGGTGAACCCTCAAATATTTGCAGCTCTCAACAATCTCAACCTCCTGGCCAGCAATGGTGATCGGTAAGTAATCCTCCTTTTTCCTTCTATAACTCACCACCATCTCCTTGGTTTTCTTTACATTTAGCTCTAGACACTTAGTCTGACACTAACTAGGTAGCCAGTGTAGTGTACGTCACTCTGTACACATCAGTGCAAGGCCTGCAGGCACTGTATATGTGTATATAGATCATTGTGTACATCAAGAGGGTCCATACCCTTCCTGTGTTCTGGTGCTGCTGTGGCTACCTGTAGGATATATTGGCCGTATATACCTAGCCCAGGTGTAATTGGCTTTGAAAATTTTTTTTGCCAGGGCTAATAGAGCTTTTTTTATTGCAAAGCAATCCAGAGCCCTTTTTTTTTCCTCCATTTGCTTTTTTACAGTGCACAATATAGCCAGTTCCCTTTCCTAGCACAGAGTGAAAATCCAGCAATTTCAAAGGGATCCCAAACATCTCTTTTGAGTGCGCAGGAAATATTTTATTTTTATGTGTTATGGTTGAGTAGATTTTTTTTGAGTGTCTTACACAATTTCTTGACACTATTTTGCTGAACCAACCAAAAAATATATACATGCCACATTTTTTACAGTGTGGTATATCTGTGACATACCTCATCCATTCGTCTGCTAAAAATTTTGGTCTTTTTAGCACTAAAGTCAATTTTTTTTTGCTGTCTGGCACTGTACTTATGTACAGCACTATTTAGCCAAAAAATAAAAAAATTACAGGTCACACATTTGTCGTAGTGGTATCTCCGTGCCAGCTGATATCTGTGCATGCTCAAAGTTTGGCCAGTTTACGGCAGTTATCTTTTTTTGCACTGGGCGCCACTGTACTTATATACAGCAGTTTTTAACCACAAAAGAAAAAAAAATACAGGCCACACATATTTCGTAGTGGTATCTTCGTGCCAGCTGATTTCTGTGCGTGCTCAAAGTTTGGCCAGTTTACGGCAGTTTTCTTTTTTAGTCATGGGTGTCACTGTACTGATATACAGCAGTATTTAGCCAAAAAATTAAAAAAAGGACAGGCCACACATTTTTCGTAGTGGTATCTCTGTGCCAGCTCATGTCTCCCGCAGAATGAAAGTTGGCAAGGACAAGGTCCTCTCCTCTCTGTAACAGTCTGTCATTGTACCTATTACTATGTATGTAACCCCTTGTCAAGTACAGCACCATGGAATTAATGGCGCTATATAAATAACTAAATAATAATAATAATACTATATGGGTGTTTCCACTTGACAATCCATCAAACATGTTATTGAAGGAATTTCTTTTTCCTGACAACTCTGTTCAGCTGTGTACAAACTATGTCAACTTGGTAGCTATACCCCAGTGGGTGTTGGCACAGTGTCATGTTGACTACAGTCCCCAGATGTTATATACTGTAGGTCCCTAATCTCACCTCTACCTCTGCAGCATGATGAATTGATAGGAAAAGCACGTGGTATTGGTGTAGCTGTTTTTTTCTTGACAAAGAAACTCAATAACATCAATGAGCTGGGTAGCTGCACACGAAATGGAGAAATAAAAAAGATGACAATTGACAAGTAGTTTCACATTTGAGGTAAAACACACTTCAACAAGTTGCTTTAACTCTTACAACATTATATTTCAAAGCGTTGAAGAAAAAGAGGAATATATTGTCAACCAAATAGGTATGAATAATTAATCACACAAATGATGTAACATAATTCTAAACATACACAAACTATCAGCGGGAAAATTATTTCCACCAAAAATTTTAAGTATGAGACTAATGTCATCTTGTGGAATGATATGAGCCACAAAGTCCTTCAAATTGAAACTGTTCTGTTTCTGTAGAAAATTGGGAGTGCATGCCCTCTATGTTGCTTGCCTTAAAGAACTGATTTGCCAGATATGTACGGAGTCAGGATGACCGGGCTGCAGGTACCTGTGCTGCGCCGTGTCCGGAACTGTCAAGGAAGCGTCCTCTGTTTCCAGGCTGTAGGAATAGGGTAATAGACAGGCCCGATTACACAGAAAGAGGGGTCGCGTTTAGACAGGGAATCTGGCATGAAGCTGAGGGGAAAAAAAAGCAAAGTAGGAGTGAGTCCCAGCTGTGACCGTGTGAGCAGCAAGGCGGGCAGTGCACTATGCACCCGAAGCGCCGACGCTGCGGCGAAATGCAGCAGACAGACCCGGTGACCTAGAGGCATGGGGACACCTTAAGAGAAAGTGGGCAAGACATCAAAAATTTGTGGCGTGGACAAGCAGCGCATAGGAGGCTGAGCAGCATGCTCCTTCCTTAGAGCAGTGACGCTGCAAAGGACAGCTCTGGTGATGAGCCACTACTCGTTACTCGACCGAGTATCACGGTACTCGGTCTACTCGGCGACCACTGAGCATTTCCAAGATTGCTCAGTGGGAACAAGGGTCCCCACCCAGCTTTTTTGGTGGACTTTACAGACCCAATTTGTTGTGGTCATGCAGTGATTGGCTGGCCGCACAGCATCATCAGGGACATAAGAGACCGGACGCCGCCCTCGAGGGCGCATTTGTTGGCATATGCAACAGATTAGGACTAGTGTTGAGCGATACGATAATGCAAATATCGGCTATCGGCCGATATTAGCTCTATCGGCCTTTCGATAATTCGTTTCGATATTTTCGTCTTATCGAATACCGGAATCGGATTTGTCACTGTCACTGTCTGTGTCCGTCGGTCGGGTCTGTCACTGTCAGTGTCCGTCGGTCGGGTCTGTCAGGAGTCAGCAGCACTTACCTGGCAGAAGATCTCCGGCGGTCACGGCCTGGACTGCTTCATGGCCGCCATCCTCTTCTCCCCGGCGGTCACATGAAGTTTCTCGCGATAACTGCAGTGACTGCTGGGTAATCCCGGCCATAAAGCAGTCAGTCCGATGACGTCACCGCCGGGGAAGCAGGTAATCAGCTGTGCTGCGTCGCGATGACAGACTCTGCCTGTCATTGCGATGTAGCAGAGCTGGATCGTCGTGGGACTGTCGTTACTATGGACTGCGTCGGACAGGTGGTATACTGTTGGTTTGTTTTTTTTCTTTTTTTACAGGAGATCGATGGCGTCGCAGGAATGAAAGTACAATAAAAGAAATGAAAACTGTGTTGTCTCTTTTATTTCATTAAAATACTTTTTTCTTGCTTTGTCTTTTTTTTATGCATTTAATAACTTTGGGATTAATAATGGATCGGTGTCTTATTGACACCTCTCCATTATTAACCGGGCTTATTGTCACCGTGCAATCAATGGTGACATTAACCCCTTATTACCCCGCTTGCCACCGCTACAGGGCAAGTGGGAAGAGCCGGGTAAAGTGCCACAATTGGCACATCTTTTGATGCGCCAAATGTGGGGCTGCTGTAGCCTGGTATTATCAGGCTGTTGAGGGCCAAAATCCATGGGCCTTGACAGTCTTTTAATACCAGGCCGCAGACTAAGCAGACTGCTGTGGCCTGGTATTATCAGGCTTGCAAGGTCCATGGATATTGGATCCTTACCAGCCTGAAAAACCAGGCCTCAGCGGTCTGCTTCATCTGGCTGGTTAACAAAAATAGGAGGGACCCCACGCCAATTTTTTTCGAGGGGATCCCCTATTTTTGTTAACCAGTTCCCTCTGACGTCACTGATTGTGTCCTTGGCTGACCTGAAGTGAAAGTGGAAAGCAATCAATTAAGCTTTCCACTTCCTCTCCTGTCAGCCAGGAGAGGAACTCATTCATTTGGGGGTTTACTGTGAGGCTGCAGCATTAGCTGCGGTCCCTGCAGTAAACATTAACCCTTTCTGAAGGATTACACCGTGGGACCTGACTGTACATCGGATTGGTAAGAATAATTTTGCTTTATTATTTTATTTTTATTACAGGAAATGGTTTTAGCAGGAAAATAAAATATGGTCAAAAACTGTGTGATTATTTCATTAAACTTCTTTTTTATTAAAGTGTGTGTGTTTGATTTTTCTTTCATACAATAGGATTAATAATTGATAGTTGTCTAATTGACAGCTCTCAATTATTAACCTGGCTTAAAGTGACCTTTCAATTGCAAGGTCATTTTAACCCCTTATTAACCCATTCGCCACCGCTACAGGGCAATGGGAATAGACGGGCAAAGTGCCAGAAAGGGCAAATCTAATTAGAGATTTGCCCTTTCTGGGGTGTCTGGGGGCAGATGTTAGTAGCCGGGGGGAGGGGCAAAAATAATGGTCCCTCTCTGGGCTATTATTATCTGCCCCACTCACTGGCTTTGTCTGTCTGGTTGCGAAAATAGGGCGGGAGCCCACGCCTTTTTTTTCAGCAATTTTACACCTCATATATATATATATACATGTCATTAAATTTGTGACACATATATATATATATATATTTATATTTATAGTTCATACACTTCTACATAGTATAATAGCCGCTAATTCAATTGCCGGCTTTTGTGAAAATGCAGAACCCGACATGAAATGACACTTGGTTTACATAGAGTTAACCATGTCTTTTCATGTAGTTTGATATCTGATTTGCACAAACAATTACATGAGTGTAAGTGTGCAAAATTTCACACCTGTAGGGGTTAATTAAAGGTGTAAATTCGTAGCAAAAAAGTCCGTTTTTTTTACAACGAATTTACACCTTTAATTAACCCCTACAGGTGTGAATTTTTGCACACATAGACTGATGTAATTGTTTGTGCAAATCAGATTGCAAACGACATGAAAAGACATGGTTAACCCTATGTACACCAAGTGTCATTTCATGTCGGGTGCTTCTGTCTTTTCACAAAAGCCGACTTTACCCGGCAATTGAATCAGAGGATATTTTACTATGTAGAAGTGTATAAACTATACATATATGTATATATATATATGTCACAATGACATGTATATATATATATATATATATGTATTCTATGTGTGTATATTTAGTGTTTACAAGGAAATAAAGGTTTTTTTTAGTTGCGATATTTTGTTCCCATAGACTTACATGGGACTTCCGCAATCGGAATCGGATATCGACGATATTTAGTGCTATCGGCGATACAATTTCGATACGATATTTTTAGATATCGAGCAATATCGCTCAACACTAATTATGACTTATTATAAGTAAAAGGAGGACTTTATGCTGACCTGAGAATAGATGGCAATGTTGTGTAACGTTTCCTTGCTTAATGTATGGTAAAAGAAATAGTCTCACTTGTAGCTTCAGTTTTGTTTTTCCTGTTTTCCTGATGCAATGCTGGAATGACTGTGCATTTTTCATTTTACCTCATGTTGTTAGAAGTAAAAGCTTGTTATCCCATGCAGCCTGCTCTATGAAGTTTTCTACTGCAAATTCGATTCAGAAGCTGTGCAACATGTTATGGGCTCAGTCACCCCAGTCACACCCAGACACCCAAATAATATCAAAAACGTATGCACAGCCTGTTATACGGAAGGTGCAAGAGTAGGTGCCCAAACCATAGGTAGACAAAGAAACTCTGCACTCAACTTCAGATAGATTAACGAAAAACAGAATTTATTATGGTCCAAAATGTAGTAGTATACAGGGAGGACGTTTCGGTCTCACGTCCTTCATCAGCTACTACAATAGATCACAGACAAGCGGTGGATACCGCGTCTCAGCTGCAGCTTTAGACGAATCTCCTCTCCCACAAGGATTGCTTTCATGGCGCTTCTTTATGTCACAGTGTGTTTGTTACAGTGTCTCATTATGTCCTTCACTGAACATGCCGGTCCACTTTCTTATAGGTTATATACCTTGAACGTGTGTCACCATTTACTTTACAAGGTTACCATATACTAACCATTGGTAGGCATTTGAACTTCCATACGTCGGGTCTGTATGTAAGATAAGCTATTCATGTACACCTCCCTCTTTGCCTCATATAGCTATAAAGTGATCTCCACCTTTTGTGTCCACATGTGACAGACGTATCTAAACAGGGGTATGTGTATCTCTCTCATATGCACAAATATCGCTCTATACCTGATCCACACCTCCTTACTATATTCCTGAACGGCACTCTGTGAAATCTGTGAACCTTAATACTAGTTGGAATCTGAGTTTTAACTTAGACCCTTATTGCCTATATATACTTGATTTCTGAAATTTATTTTGTATATTTTTTTTACTGTTAAATTATTTTCGATGTTGGATTATCTATTGCAGTAGCTGATGAAGGTCGTCAGACCGAAACGTCCTCCCTGTATACTACTACATTTTGGACCATAATAAATTCTGTTTTTCGTTAATTTTTCTGAAGTTGAGTGCAGAGTTTCTTTTTCTCTCTTCTCTTTACACCCAGACACCCAGACACCCAGAGAACCCAGGCACCAGAGAATTCCAGACAACACAGATCCCAAGCACCAAGAAAGCCAGATACCCTGGAACTCTCAGCAAGACCCTGGTGAATGCAGAAGAATTCTTCAGTGCATGTCTGTTAGGGCTGGCGGAACGCACAAAATAAATATAAATAATAGGTGCGTTCGCAGCCCGGGGTCCACCATGCAGGCAGAGCCTGCTGCTAGTAAGATGGCGGTATAAGCGAACTCTGTTACTTCACAGAGTCGCAGATATCGATGCTGTAGCATTATATGGCAGTATAAGCGAACTCTGTTACACCACAGAGTCGCTGAGGTAGAGATGCAGAAATAGAGACTGTGTCCTGTTAACACCACAGGGATACACAGATAATTGCTGTGCGGATAGCAGTTCGTGATCATGCATTCAGCAACGCAAGCAAGCAACTCCTCACCGGGGAAGCCGGTATTCTAGGGGTTTATTTCAGCCAGGCCCTGAACACGTGCATACAAATCTCCTCACCAGAGGTGCCGGTATTCTAGGGGCTTATTTCAGCCGAGCCCTAACCACATGCGTGCATGATCACACTGGCTCAAAGCACATAATGCAATTGATACTAGCGCATGGCCGCAGGGCCATGCAACCCTTTTATAGTAGCAACTTCAGGACCTGCCAGAAAAGGACCAATGAGAAACTGTTCCAGAACACATGTAGTTTCAGGACTTTCCTGACGGACCAATAGGAGCTGCTGCAGTACCTGAGCATGTGACCCCTGATCTCCAATGAGAGATCTTACCCTGGGCATGCTCAGAAGGGGAAACGCAGGACTTAATCCTAAAGACGTCTGCTCGCCGCTGACCAGTACTGGCTACAATAGCAGAACCTGGAGAGGCAGCAGTAATCCTCTGCACAATGTTACACTGGGCGAGACTCTGGGACCGACGTCTCTGCTCAGCAGAGTCCACTGCAGACAGAGACAGATGGGAGACCGCAGCAGGGATGGTTCGAGATTCCCCTTGTGCAGAAGCGGGAACTCGACCCCTAACAATGTCTCTCCAAACAAGTAAGATAAGTTAAAAATGACAAGTAGCACAGAGCCAAAACTCACAGTAGCTAAACTGAATGATGAGAACTATCAGCTATGGAAATTCAAAGAAGAGATGTTAATGTCTAAAGATGATTTATGATAAGTAATCACTACAGATAGACCTGATCAAGATAATCAGACATGGTATAAAAAAAACAAAACAAGCGAGAGCCACCATTAGCTTATTAGTGGATGATGCTCAATTAATACATATAAGAAATGAAGAAACAGCGAAAGGAATGTGGGAAGCATTAAGAAAATTGTATGAAAGACATAGTTTGAATCACAAATTATTTTTATTAAGAAATCTTTACAGTATGAGACTAAGTGCAGACAGTGACATGCAGAAGCACATATTCTCAATGATGGAAGTGATATCACAGCTAAGATCTATTGGTGAACATATTAAGGAAAGCCATATGGCAGAAATTTTATTGTGCAGATTACCAGATTCATGTACTGTTTTAATAAATGCACTAGAGATAAGACCAGAAACTGACATTACATTAGATTAATAGATGAATATCAGAGAAGAAATTAACAAAGCAATGATTCTTCTACTGAAAAGGACAGTGAAAACGCTCTTAAAGCTACAGAATTTAAAAAACCCTATAATAAAGAGACAAGAGAATGCTTCAGATGTAAGAAAAAAGGTCATGTAAAGAAAGACTGTACCATATGGAAAGCAGAACAACAAAAATTACAACATAAAAAGCATACACAGAAAGTGAAAAACACAATTTCCGATTCGTGTGAGAATAATTGGAATGGCACATTCAAAATAACAGACAAGAAATCATAACTTGGTTGGTTTATTGATTCAGGAGCAACGAGTCATATGACAAGTGACAAGAATTTCTTTACTGATCTTGATTTAGATAAGAAAGAAGCCATTTATCTTTCAGATACAAGCAAAATAACCGCAGAAGGTATCAGACAAGGTATGCTAAATTGTTCAAACAAGTTCGGACAAGGTTCAAAGATACTTGTACAGGATGTGTTGTATGTTCCAAAATTGGAA